>JAQIXS010006849.1:0-10027 GCA_034700785.1 Rossiulus vilnensis | reverse complement strand
TGAATGTATTTTTAAATGCATTTAGAAATGTATTTCATAAAATGTATTTCAAAATACATTTTTTTTGCATATGGGTAGCACTAATCTGATTTCGTGTGAACTACAGCAAGTTCAGAAGTTGTACACCACTGACGCTATGCTACGAAAAAAAGAAACGAGAACTTAGTAAAAAAAAAGTTTTTTCGCAATTTATCCATAACGTCGTATGTGCCACACGTGTTGCACCGTCAATAAACGTTCGAAACATCTATTGTGGCAAGTATGGCAGCAACGCATTTGATGCCCTGCACTTTGACGTCCAAGTTTTAGAAACTCGTTTTTTTCAAAACACTGACGTGGTGCTATGGGTTTAAAATTCAATAACCTTTATTCACGCCTACCATACCAAAAAAATAGAGCAAGAGTGGGTTTGGTGGAAATTAAAACAATTTTTGGCGGTTTCTATGTCATTTCGTATTTTTTTCTTCAATGATGGGAATTTCACCGCCAAAACCCTACTTGTTCCATGCCCTGTTTGCTTTAGTAATATTTATCAGTTTTTTTATAGATATTTGCAGTTTTTATTGTTTAAATATTTTTTTGCCCTTTCTATCCAATCAAACAATGGTCAAGTATTGATTGACTACAGACACACTACGAATGTTTCACAATAGCACCACGTTGTATTTGTCAGACAGTCAATTTTGACTCCCAAAGGCCTAGGGGTGTCCCAATTGCTTCCTCACCACTAGCCTATCGCAGGTGTGAAACGGCTCCTGCAATGTATCAAGCGAAAAACACGTATTTTGGGGGTAGGGCCCTTACGACCTTAAATTTGGATCCCTTCTTTTATTATACATTAAATTAATATATATACATTTGACTAACTTTTGTCTGCAATACTGTGCTTATAAATAATGAGGTTAATCGATGTGCAACACTATTTGTGGATTGGACGAGGGGAAGTGAACACACCACATGCATGTATACAAGTACATATGTTTACCACAATGCCCGCAGCATTGTATTCTAAATTCTTGTAAACTAGTTTATGGGCAAGTTAGTACCTTGTGGTCGTGTTTTTCAAGCAACCACCTTGCCTTTATATCAAGGTTTATATCCATGCCGTCGTACTGGTATTTAGTGAGCTTCCACAAGTTGCCTAAGATCATATTAATCACGTTTTAAATGCAGTTGTACTTGAATCGCGTTAACAAATAACATACATGGAATGTAATTTACTTAAACCCAGTTCCAAGACGTCATTAGAAAGCTTATTAAAATCATCATTAATAAAGTACGCCCATGCACGTATATATGTAATACGTGTATTTTATCTTTACAATCAGTAATGGCTGTTTTATCTCATTGTAATGTAGTTTAAATGTACGACTTCCGGTATTTTCATCAATGGAGAGTTGTATATTGAAAGCTGAAGGCATACCTTTAAATTTATTTACGTAAAATCCCTAATTGGACATTGGAGGATTTGGAATTGGAGGTGTGTGGTGGGCTATAAGAACAAGTTAGTAATTATACTGAACACCAATCAGGCAACGTTTTATATAATGTATCAATGTCTTCTTATAGCCAATAACTTTAGATACCTGTAGATATTAAAATGAACAGCCCATGGATGCAGTGCCATAGAATGTTTTTTTTTAATAAACACCTTAGTTGAGAGGTATCTTAGCCGCTCGAGTTTTCTTAGAGGTATATGCGCTCTTGGTTTGACGCGAACGAAACAAATGCCCGTTGCGCACATTTGCGGAATTGCCATGCCATCATGTTTCGTTTTGCTTGTGACAAGTTCATTACCGGGCACGAAAAAATTGTCATCTATCAATTCCCTGGCAACTGGGTTGCGCTTAAAAATACAGTAACTATATAGCTGAGGGAAAAAAACCTAAAGAGCACTCGCAAGGGAGGCTAAGTGATGCATGTCAGATGCCTCACGACCAACCACCGTTTGCCTTGTGAATATTATATGAAAAGGGAATAAAACGTTTCAAAAATGACTTATCTTTTCCATTTGAGGTCTTCGGACAATATCATGGTCAGACTTCTACTTTTACAATTCGCGACGCAGGTATTTCGCTGTGATCCAGATGTCTCACAAAACTGGATCCAAAATGGTTGAAAATGTTATCGTTTGATCGATATTATTATTAGTGGGAAATTGAACGTTTATCAAATACGTAGGTTGTCGTGAAGTGCTGGTATTATCTATTTCTTAAATTTTTCTCAACCTACTGTTTCAAATAAATCAAACTGTTAAATACATTTCACTGTAAATGCGAATGGAAAACCTGCACGGGTTCCTGTAAATTCCGAAGTATTGGTATCCTGTTCCAAATCAACACATAAATCGTCAATTGGTAGCCTAAAGTTTGATATGAACATTAATGCGTGAAAAATAAGTCCTTTGTTGTTTGTTCCCATATGGAGTATTTATCCAATTTACCAGAAATAAATTTAAAAAGCGGGCATTAATTAATATATAAAGCTACATAGAACACGTTTAGGAACACATGGACTTTTATACATGTACTGTAGGTCTACATGTACATTACGCTCACAAATGCACATCTCAGAAACGTGCAAGCTGCGAGTAAATAAAAATGACTTCTAAATCTACAGACCTTACTTCAGTTAAACTTTGGACAAATGGTGTGTCCTGTTGAAATCGTTTAATGACACGAATAATAATAACACAATGTAAGGTTTCATCATGTAGACTACCTTCTCTTTAAAATGTACACTATCGTAAATATTTAGAAAATCTTATTTCTGAAAGAATATCATAATGCCATAATGTAAATATAATATACTTTCAAAATCAAATTTTAAACATGCTTATAATGTTGTCTAGCAATACAATTTGATTCGAATTGAGATAGGGAAACATGCAGTTCCTGATTTCGCTAGGATTTAACTTTATTATCAAAATAAGATACTCTTGCCAGCCTTTATAAATAATACTGGGCATTTATTTTACTTGCGCCGTCTCTCTCTTCGGGTTTACGTTGCAACCATTATCGAAGATGAGCTTTCAATTTTCCAAATTCTATTAACGTTTATACAAAAGAAGCATAACCATACAAAAAATAAAACCGATAACAGTTTCCTGGAATTTAATTTCCGGGTTTCAGGCTTGCTTTTATGCAGGGCTCCTTCAATTTTTAAAATTGTACCGTCTCATTTATAGATGGAAATATACATTAGGGAACATTATTTAATAAAAAGAAAACTGAACGATATTAATTTCATTATTGACTTAGTTTCCTTTTGAACAAATAAAGTTCAAGATGAACTATTAAAGTTTAAATTGTGGACTGAGCACTGATTCTGCTGGCTATTTTTTGCGCAAAATGTTTAAACTATAAAACATACCTGCAACAAACATCTTAGACTATACCTTTTTTATATAAAAATTGTCATTAATAACTGCAAAACCGTTAAATTATGGAAATCTCTTATTTGCAAGAATATCTATGTAAAGGCACACTGGAAAGCACATAAAATTGTTCGTTATAGTAATAAGTCAAGCTTCTCCCTTCAAAATGCATTCATATGGTATAACAGATATGCAGGGGTTTCTATGATCTATAGGTATAAAACCGGAAGCAACCACATTAAACTGCTTATGGAATAACAAAGTGTAACTCATAGTTTGAGTTGGCAATACCTTATTTACCGCAGTGATTTCTTGGAGCTAATATGACGCCAGTAATCAAAATGGTGAATATTCAATAGAAATCCATTTGCGCATACTTTGGCTTTGGCTGACTAAAGTGTACAAAGGCCTTAGTGCAGTTCAGTCAGTCAATCTGCTTTTGCCTTACAGAACTCAATATGTAAAAGATACTCCTAAAGATAAATGCGGGCTGATTTTTGTTGACTTCGGGTAAACACTTCATTAATTAATTGGATCAACTGAGTCCTGCGAAGTACTTGGTTTTCCCACTCCTGTTCAGTACAGAACACATTGATTTCAATTGTTCATTCACTATTTTAAATACTGATCTTATAACTCCCAGGAATCACTGCGGCAAATGAAACTAAGTTACACTTGCTCACTCCATAAGCAGTTTAAGTGGTTGCGTTGACCATTGAAACCCCAAAAATAACTATGAATCACCCTGTAGTTTCAAATGTAACTATAGTTTCAAATGCAAATATGCGAAAGATTATCGGCTGAGGTCGTCCATGGGGATTTTCAATCAGATACAAGCATGATATTAAGTATTTCAAGCACAGTGATTTTTTTTACCATGATGGATGTTTACCATTGGTACACCTTGAACGAAAAAGTCAGTATATGACAGAAGTAGCATTTATATTTCCGGCATAGAAATAAGTTTCTTCCTTCTGTCTAAATCTCCCTTCCAAAGCAAATAAAATTCCGCAACATCCATTTGCAGAGCTCTCTCGTGGTCACCAGAGAGTAGCCTTCTTTAGACGCTTGTCCATCTTCTTAGAGGATGAAGAGGATGCAATATACCCAGGTGGCAGCACCATAGGCATCTTCTCAGAGCGCAGACACCTGTGATCGTTGCCAAGGCTTTAACCTCTACCAAGTGCGAAAAATACAATTAATGCATGGGGCTTACTTGAACGAGCGACCCCCAAGCCATTTCTCTTAACCCCAGCAGTATTCCTCGTCGAACATGTTCGGGGGCTAATACGTATCATGGAGACCCCATATAGATAAACCATCTCCAGAGATGAGCCGAAGGGAAAATCGATGGAGAAATTTAAAGTAGTTTTATGGATAATCGATATTTTTTCGTGCTGCGTACGGAGAGGTATTGGGGGGAGAAAAAAAGCAACGAAAACCTATCGCCATGGGAAATCTTAAATTTGAAGATAGCGATGCGGTGTATTAGGATGAGACCCATACCTGCATGATTTATCAAAATGGATATATCCTAAACGTATGGTGCTGTTTAATTATGTATGTGCCACGAATCTGCGAGAGTGTCTTAAAAACGTTCGGATTTTTCCATATCTTGCATCTTGAAGCAGTCCATTTGCTTCACGCATCGTACATGTTTTGAGATGTTTAATATCAGGACGTGGCCACAACACATGACTGTATATCTATTCTGGTGTACAGATTGAACGAAATGCATGCATAAAGCGATTAAATGGTGCATCTCTTCTCTTGTGGAAATGTAACAGGCAAATTGCGCTAAGCTATTTGACATTCAAACTACTGATGATGTGGGTGACCGCATCAGAAATTGGAAATATGGATTTTACCCAGGCATGGAATCTCATTTCCGACAAAAGAAGACTTGGATTGAACTGAACTGTCACGTTGAAAACGAGCATTAATATGTTTTTGCTCTCGTTTTTCCAGCCGACAGCTTTCTTGACGATTCAAAAAGCTGACAAATGCAAGAAATTTTCATTTCTGCACGATAGTGAGTCGAGGATTTGTTCAAGAAAGATATATTTCAAATCTGCGTGGGTGTGACATGGTCGATTGACATGATTTTGACGTATACGATTACGTCGAAAACGGCGCAAGGCTATGTGTTTCAATTAAAGTTTTGAACGGAGATTTTTGTGACCCGACGTATTCGCATATTAAACGAAAACAATTCCTTTCAACGATTTTCAATTTAAAGCGTTTCATCGTGTTTAAAGCAAGTAATTTGCACAGATTTGACAAACGTTGATAAAGCGGTGATCATTGTCAATTATTGCAAATCACTATTGCAAACTTTCACTTAAATGATAGCGTGGGCTTGATGCACACACTATCATTTAAGTGAAAGTTTGTGCTTTTCCTTGATCTGATGAGTTTTCCTCACCCATCGATTTCATCATCGATGTCTGGATAAGACGAGTGGGCTAAACAGTTACTCTAAACTGCTGTTCACATCACTCAAAATGAGACGCTTGTTTACCACCTTAACAAAACAAATATTTGTCATGCCAAGACCATTGCAAGTGTTCGAACAGTTCTGTTTGAGCAATTGCTTGAGTAGAATTGATTTTTTTTAACCAAAAAAAGCTTTAAAATGCAATGCCGTGTGCTGATCGTGCTCTGTTGGGTATTAACCTTGCAGCCATACAATTGCTAAATCATGCTCCAAATTTGGTGTAAACATGTTATGGTGCTACTATTCAAAGCAAATTCTCTTACATATTTCCGTAATGGTAATTGATTATCACTTATGTCAGCAGGGGAGAAATATGAAGTCAATTTCAAGTTTGGGCACAATATTTGAGCACAGCCAGTAGGGATTTTCTTCCTCAAACTGATTATTAAATTTAAGTAAAATCACTAATATAAAAATAAAACATTGTTAAAAATACATGCACGTTTCACCAATGTTGCTTCTGCTTAGTTTTCATTTATTTCCCTTTCAAAATGCATTTATTTCAGTACCTGAAAATCGTTCTAGAATCTGGTCTAGAGACTTATAGTGGAATAGAAATACCCACTGAGACAACGTTCATCACTACAATAAGTTGCTTTCTGACAGGCCGGTTCAGCTTTAAACACAAAGAAAGAAACCCAGAAAGAGAACAAAGCCTTAAAGGGTAAAAGTAAATAAGCAAACAATCGAAACGCGATTGGCTGGCTCCATAAAATGAAGAAAAGCATCATCAGTGGAAAAAACAGGGTGGGAAGATTATTGTGCGGCTGGGCCAAACACCAATTTGTCCAACTGTGGGAAACCGATGAAATATTAAACGGAGCCAAAGGCTGACAATCAGCGAACAATTTATTTAGTTACGGCCATACCGCGATGGTCGTACCCCTATTAAAATGACCATCCGCATTTTCGTTTTGCGATCAGTCTTCACTCCCCTTGTCCAGCCATTCCGTTTGTATTTTATCACCAGCAATCATGAGAAAAGAAGCACAGAGGGATATTTGGCCATATGGATCAAATCAAATTAGTCTGAAAATGTGTGGTAGGAAAGTAAAAAAATTCTTTGCTGTTGTTTGGTTAAGTGAAGAGTAGGCCAGGAAACAAGTGAGGGGTAATCTTAGAGGACCCAACTGCATAATGCAGTAACTTCAGCCACCCTCCCCCAAAATAATACAATATTCAACGAAATGTATGGCACCTGTTTTTTCAAGTGAAACTGCATTCAAAATCATGGCAAAGAAATCGAGTTTGTGGGACTTAATTTTTCCGGTTAAATTTTCGATTACTACGTTTATGCACTAGCACAATAGTTTTCAAAGCTTTTGCTTTACGTACGCCCTTCCTAAGAATAGGTATAGCTTTCGTACGACTTGTATAGATAAAATTTATTACACATGGTTCCTCCATAAATAAGATTTCAACATCCCTGATTTCGTTTTGACTTTTCCAGGTTTTTAAACAATTTTTCCACACCACCCTGACCAATGGCGCAAAATTATGACAAAAGCAAATGCAAGGAATGCTATTAGATTAAAAAAGTTATTTCATTATCTCGATAGATGCAGGATTGTCAAAGTGCCATTGAATCCTGGTCGCCCGAATGCAAGGCTGACATGCTACCATTAAGCCACCTTGCTCATTGCACAACTAGCAATGGTGTCCATTAAAGTTTTTTAAAGTAATTAAAAATACGGATTGTAACACATTAACGTTAGCTGACCTTCAAGTTCTCTGTGGCATTTTAAGATTGGTAATAAACAAAACTGCTGAAAATCAGCATATTATGTCAATATCATGACTTTTCCAAGACCTGAAATTAATTTGATAGCTTTTTAAAGACTTCTTCTTTCGGTCTTCACCTTAAGCTATGTGAAAGCAAACGTAATGGAAATGTTGAATTTTCTAAACTTTTTCACTGTACACATCACTTATCACTTATCATTACTCGCTGATTATTCCATGTCTTTCCAAATTTCCTGACAATTCTAGGTTTTCCATGTATAAGGATACTCTGTTATAGTACAATATTACTTGCACAATGAAACAGTTTTTTAGCACAAAATTTCCTGTCAACTTTGAAACCCACTGCACTAACAAAATGTATAAGACCAGCAAATAAGAACATAAGATCGTATTGGGGATTCCTGTCTGTAACTGTGATCATTGGATTTATTGGGAACAATGACTGCCACGCAAAATAGCGTCCTGATTAATTCTTTTGCCAGAAGCTAAAATTGCGCCCACTGATTTGGAAAATGCGGCTTCGACGCCAAAAAGACTGATTGATCAATTGCAGCACCGTCTACTTACCGTGACAATCTTCTCCACGAAGTGTCCACCTCTGGTACAAATACGTTCGTCCTACGAGAAGTAAGAAGTAAAAAAAACGAACCCTCAATTTATATCGTCCAGCATTCTGGTAATTCATTCTTCTATTGCGATGCATGGAGTAGCCCATAAAGGCTGTCTATCAAACTGTGGATCTCATCAGATCTCATTTATCTAGTCCATTACTTCTAGGGCCAGTACTTCTCTAAATATATAAAATACCATAACCCCGATAAGTATGGATGAAAAATCTGAGCGACGACTAACTGATGGTTAGAAAAGTCTAGGGAGTGTGTATCAATCTCTGATAAATGTGTGGCATCAATTTCCAAGCTCAACAAAAAAAAGACCTAAATGCATTTATTTAAATACAACTTCTTTGGCGGATAATTTAAATGCAAATAAACAAGCGACCTTCAATTTTAATGCAAAATGTCGTTTTGCACATCGATCGAGCGTGCGCTTGCGGAATTTCTAACGATTTCCATTGGTTGGTGCACATGGTGAGTCCCCTGTGTTTATCTTAGTAAGAACTGACTTCACAAGCCTGAATAACTGATCGTATATCAAAGACATGGCGCAACCGAAGACGGGTTATATTTTTAACCAAGAAAACCCCACTAAATTGTGCTCATTACAAGATACTCTGACCATTAACACACTACATTACAAAGTGCTGTAAAGTGATCATTAATAATTTGTGCAGTATACAACGGCTTCTAATATTTCGCTTAACTGATCACAAATGGTTGCTCAGTGCTAATTAGAACCGAGCAATTACAGTTCCATATCTATAGATAATTAATTGAGCTTTGTAATCCTGAAGGTATACGCATTATCCAATTGAATAATACTATAATGGATACTTTCCAGTTTCTCCCCCTTAAGAGACCAGCTGCCATCGGAAACACGGGCATTGATCGAAATGCTACTGTCTTGTATATGTATTGGTAAAACTACCAAGAAATAGCACACAAAACCACAACACCTTTCACACAAATGGATGACCGCGATTCATAATGACGCTCTTATCAAGGATATTGAGCAATCTGAGGGAATGACTTACAAGATCATTATGTGCCTAAGCTTCAAATAAGGGCATCAAACTGGAAGCTGCAATATCTCACACTTCATTTATAACTGGAACGAAAATGAAAACTACAACTAGACAGAGGTGCTATCATATTTTCACTAAATACACTTCTTGCTTTAAAATTTATATTGAGACATCTGTTCATTCTCATCTCATATAATGGCAATAAAACTCGCAGGGGTTTTATTCAAATGCCTTTTCTATTCTCGATTTGCAAGTTATGTACTAAAAAATCGCGGGATTTGATGCACCTCAAGTCTTTCGTTCGCTATTTTACTATTCTACTCTATAAATATTACTGTAAATGCAAGATGTAGATTTAACATTTTCAATAATGTCTTTAATATCATTAAACCAAAAACATGATGAACCCAAATGTCCATGCAAAGTATTTCTTTTTAATATACACAAATGTAATTCACAAATGTGAGATGTAGGTTAAACTAACACTTTCGAGACAAACTGCATGCCTTCAATTGATAATTGTAAATGTTAATCATTTGTTCATTTGTCTAATTTTAAATAAAAATAGCCCAAAGGCATTCATTGTTTTAATTTGCTGCATACTTTGTCGAAGCAATTCTGCTATTCCATAAACCCTCAACACTCGCCGGGGACACGTTCCCAGTTTTCTTCGCAACGTCAAGTCGATTAATATATACAGTAGAACCTCTGTAAGTTGACCACCCAAGGGCGAAAACAAAATGGTCAACATAGGGAGATGGTCAACATA
>JAQIXS010006848.1:0-10029 GCA_034700785.1 Rossiulus vilnensis | reverse complement strand
TTCGTTCCCTTACTTTTTTTTTCTAAGAGTATTTATAAATATGCATGCATAAATATAATTTGAGCTTAAGCTTTTAATGGAATAATAAAGCATGATAGCGAAGCAGTATCGGAGAATACGCCCAATCCACGTAAATCGCTTCTTGCAGAAGAATTCACACTTCATGGGGCATGCACAAGTACGTGTTCCCAAAAAAACATTTCATCTGAGCATCACGCAGCAATAGCTGACGTAGTCGATCGACCTTTACATCCCGAATTTCTAGAATTTAAATGCGCTGCGGCTAAATCGGCACAGTTTGCAATGCAAATCAAATTTCAACCAACGTGCGTTGCTCTGGTCTTTCCGCTATCATATAATCCCAAAATGCATTGCTGTAAGAGCACTGTCTTCGACGGCATGGAGTCAGCATGGTACCGCTTACTGCATGCACCAGCTCCATCTCTTCCCTTCCCTTTTCAACGTTTAACTCCCTTCTTTATATCGTATCTTCTTTTATCTCTCTCTCAAATGTTGAATGCTGATGACAACTGTTCATGTGGCTGGTGATCATGCGGTGGTGGGTCGAGCAATCACCATTCGCAGCGCAATAAAATAGTGACAATTTTTTCCCATCATGCATCACTTCCCCCGCGACAAACCCCTTACTTTCCCATCCCTACACTTTTTGCTGCTCTCCAAATGAGCCCGTGGATATTTTTATCTCGGTTTGTCCTAATGGGACTCCGTTTTTTGTCATTTGCATGCGCAGAAAGCCCTCCCCTCCACCCTACCTCCCCAGTGACCCCGCCCCTTCTCTATTCCCTTTTCCTTGTATTCTTTCTAATGGGCGCCACGAAAAGCAGAAAAAAATCAATAACCAAACCACGTTCAGAGAAAAAAAAAAGGGGGACATACATAGGGAAAATGGTGTGTAGTATACGGGACGAAATCCAAAATGGAAAGGCTGATCCAAGTTCTAAGAGTTTAAAAAACGTTTTGAGATGTGGGCATAGTTATTTTAATTAGGTCTCTGTACAAACAAAGTATGTGAAATGTAATGATCTGACGTTAAGAAATTATATTTCGATTGCAGAATGTTTAAAACTTCAATGCGGGCAAACTAAAATCGCATAAAAAAAACACATCTGAATTAGTTTAATTAGATATAAAGCGCAAGTATTGACGTTACAAGTATGTGCCTAGATAAATTCCAAAAACCAAAAGTATTTCTTTAACTGCATAAAAGGATGGTTGGCTTGCCATAATATTAATAGATGCAGCTAAAACTACTCAAGAGATGACATGTTTAAGGCTAAACGAAAAGGGGTATGGATCGAATTTCCAGATAGCAAAACTTTTAAAAATACATGGAGTTTTCGTTGGACTGGTAATTATTCCAGTTACATTTATTTCTTCAAAGATTGATCATCCGCTAGTGGCTATCGGATTTTATTTTATTTGTAAATGCGCCGTTTATTTATATTATTTTTTAATTACATGGAAAGAATACAAAAACTGTTAAATGAGCGTGTTTGGTCGAATTCTGCATTTTTATCATTATTATGTAGTTTTCCTTATCAATAGAAGGGACATTCTGAAGTTATATACATGGAAAAAAATTTAAAACCGACTAATTCTACATTTGAAAACAAATTTAGTAAGCTAGTAATAGAAATCACTTTAACCAAAACTGTTTGCATCACTCGACCTTAAAAAAAAATGAAACTCAACATTTCGGTTTATACGTACACCAACTAACAAAAAAAAGTTGTAAAAATCCTATCATGCTTGTTACTACCGTTATTAAACCCGCTCGAATGCATTTTTCTATTTATTCGACCAAATTAAGCTCCCACAAATGAGCTTAAAATAAAAATGAATAGTACTCAACGTATTTCACTGCTCTCATTTCAAGGGCATAACACTATAATCGCGTCTAAGTTAACATACAGACGGAGAGTTCTCCATTTATTCATTTTAAACAGCTTAAGTGTATAGTAAATGTCTTCCACAATTTCTTTGGAATACTACAAAGCTTCTTTGGGTTTACGGAAGAATGGATCCATGCTTTAAGCAGAAAGAATAAACTGTTTTTAACATAACAAACAAAAAAGTGTGACTTCGTAGCATGCAAAATACACATTCGCAAATTGACTCGGTAGACAAACCATGTGGCTTGATTCACAACTTATTTGACCTTACAAAGCTGTCCATTTTGTATCAATATTAGCGTGGATCGGTTATAAAATGAATTACGTCACAAACCACGAGATTACTGGGTTGGATAGGGTGTTCAGCGCTTAATAAAATCAGATGCACAGTAAAAAATAAACTAATAACCTAATTTCTGGCAAATTCATTAGCCAATGATATTTATGCGCGATATATTTTATTTAAAAAAAGGTTAGGGTTAGATCTGGTTTTCTAGCCATAAATGGATGAAGCTGGCGTATTGTCCCCAAGCTAAGTCAAGAATGCAAGGTTAACATCCTGCCTTGAATAACATCAAAAATCTACCCAAATAACGTTGGAAGAAAAAGCATCCTGGAATCGTTCGTACCAATTATCACTATCACAATTGAAATTCCAATATGATAACAGTTAAATTACTCGTACAAGTGCACATCAAATTTGCTTCTAGGCCTAAACTCCTCATCGAGCAGCTTGGGATGGAACAAACTGTTAACCAGGAGCCACAAACGTTCCTTGGTTTTCTTCTCCCGTACATAAGTCATCCTAGAAATTCATTGGGTGTATTTTTAGCCACAAAACAGGGCCGCGTTAAGCTATTTTTAGTTATGTTGCCGTAGAGAAAGGAGAAATCAACTCCTTGAAAAGACGAAAAATAATTTTAAAAAATGAAGGCTCATTTTCGGCTTGCACGGAGAAAGTACCACCAAACTCGAGATTATCCTTGTACGAAAAAGTGTTCTCCAAGCAGCTACCTTCGTGTTGAGAAGGGTATGCCTATAACTGCACCTTTCCTTAAGAGCACATATTGCCGACATAATTGAATGCATGCGAACATTCTTCCATGCATTATACATTCTTCGTTTAATTCAATGACACGTTGTGGTGCCTTTGTTTTGCGAACATTCCTTTAGACGCATACTTAACTTTCGATGCGATAACTTAAAAAAAACACAGGCACATACGGTGCTGCGTGTGGTTTTCATTTGGATTTATGTGCAGGTTTAAGCTACTTTATCTGTGAAAATGTAAGGAAAAGTACCTCGTTACAGTTAGGGAAGTTTCAAGAGTTGTGTGTTGTCCCAAAAACTGGCGCACAAATCAACACTGTATTGATCAAATTAAATATTTTTTACAGATACTGTGAGAGCTCGATTATCCGAGGTATTCCTCGGATAAGTTACAACTCTACTTTGTATAGTGGTGACTTTAAAACACGCACACGGTAAATCCGAAATATGTAAAATTCGAAAATAACTTGTTTGCAACTCACCTTTAATCAGATTTTATACTCTAACCAACGTTACGCTCTTCCCCTACGTCTTGGCTTTTTTAAGGTTTATCGCATAACCGGACATCGGAAATTTAAGCTTCCACTGTTCTAGGCCTATACTAGTATATGCATGTATAACACTTATCAATTGCTTCACTAACATTTTCTTATTTTTTAAGCTGGGTTACCACTCATTTTGAAGTTTACAAATACTAAATTCAGAAGAAAATGTTACGAATGCAACCACTTTCCATGGCAACTTCTTGTACCTTAAGAGCATTTAGCAATGAAGCTAAAACCTATAATATACCTATCAGAATGTCATCAATGCAAAAAAACACTTTAAAATAAATCAACAAGACAGTAAATCTTGACATCAAACCTTACAAGAGTGTCCTACAGCTAATTTAACTTCCTCCGAATCCAGTTCATCGAACTACACATTTATATTACATGTAAGTTTCTTTACGATGAATACTGCATCGAATTTCTATGACTACCCGTGCTTCGTCTCATTACCTTCCAAAATAAATCTGCAGCACAGTATGCATGGCACATTCCTTAAGGCCAAATTATTCTTCATTCTTCAACCACCCAGTTCCGCACTGGGCATAAATTAAGTGTGCTTCAAGCAGCGAAAGCGTACCCAGAGTCCTTTTGCACCCTGTAGCCAAGCGTTAGATGCGTCAATCAAGGCCGCCTAGTAAGTTTACAAGCAAGCCATAATTTGCAAAAGAAATCTGCGATGTCCTTGCAAAGGTTGTCAAGATGGTATCCGTTCATTGCTACAAGGACAATGAGGAAAAACTTTAAATAATCGAGAAATCCGATTGAGATTTTATCCTGATTGAAACGCGATTCAATCAGGATCCGTGATGGCATACCATTCATTTGAAGAGAAAGAATAGAACGAATAGTATGAAGATGGAAAATGTTCCTTTGAATTTTTAAGTGTAGACGAGTCTATCAGTCTATCAGAAATCCTCAAGTCTGCAAGGATTTTGACCGCATATTTTCGCGGAAACAAAATTCCAATAAATTCTAGTTAGTGGCAGTGATAACGTTTGCCTGTCACGTTAAGTAGTTACACTGTAGTCGTTATGTGTTCCGTGGAAATCGCTGCTTTGTTAAATGATTCTATGCACAACTTGAAGCAGCTGGGTGCTTGGCATTATGGCAGTGAAAAACATTTCTCATATTAGCAAGGGAAATTGCCTTTCATAATGTTCAATTAAATGAATTTCTAAGCTGTCTTTTGATGGAGAGAAACCAGTTCCACACACCATTGAATAACCCTATTATTTATCACGGCACATGCGTCGTTTAATTAGCGAATTCAATACTTGATTTTCCTCTTGGAGCTATTTAGATAGGATATTAAGCCTTAACGTTAGTTTATGAAATCGTTACACAAGCCAAATGAAAATATAGCGTAAGCTAAAGTGCAGAATTCAGAACAACATTCAAAAGCAAAAGAATTGATTTCTTAACTTGCGTCTGAGGACTTCTTAACAATGGCTGAGGACGTCTTAACATTTTACTAGGATTTTTATAAATCATTTAACGTGCACAAAATAACTAGCATACATGTATACAGCACAACGTGATTTTAGCTAACTGTATGACTGATTAGGTATGCTACGTTACAGCCTGAAATAGTTTAGACCGGTGACGTCGCAACGTTTTCAAATCAAAACGCATCCAATCCTTTGCGAATCGTGATTTACATTTTTTTGTCAAGACTTGGAAAAATTCACGTCAATCCAATTATCGAGCAAGCGTTTGCTCTCTAAGTACTTAATCGTGTATTTTTGGGCAAAATCCTCTACACACATGTGACCGTTCAAGGGTTAAGATAAGCACGCTGTTACATACATAGTAGAATCCTCCATTGGTCAGAATACAGGTTGTCATTCACTCTAGAATGAGATGTGCATACATCGGCTGCCACTTGTCACCGTGATTTCAACAGCCAATAATATCAGCAACCAAAGGCGACACCATATACTCACAATATACATGTAAGCGTATAATTGCATTTGCAATATTGCACAATATACAATCTGTTTTGGCAACAATCGTTAAAGCATATTAAAGAAGCATCCTTACTGTATTAGCCTACGATCCGCATTGCAGCATGAGCTAGTATGATAAATTAAAACCACCACAAGGTTTAAATTAATGCCTGTATAACACTAATTAATTTTATCTCCAAAGGCCATATAATCGTATTAGGTTTATTTTATAAATCCTTATCGGTACTAGGTACGGTAATACTACGTTCAGACAGGATTCCAAACGTGTTCGGTTTCGCCGAACGGGATCGAAACGCGAGCACGAAAAGCAATAAAAAATGAGGGGTGTTCAGACTGCATTCACGGGATGTGCAGTGCATTATGGGAAACTGCGCTGTTATACAGGGTGCCACTTGGAAGATTTCCGCGCCACCAAGAGTACCACTTAATAGTGGCTTGTACGCTGCAGATATAGAGTGGGAAATGTTCAGTGGTAACACTGCCGTGACGTCATCGGAACCCGTTCGGCGGCCTAAACATGTTGCCAGAACACGGGATGACATTCCGAGTTGTGATCGCGTTTGGTTTGTCCTGACACTGTCTAGACCGCAAAATCCTAACCCGTTTCGGCAGCCGAACGCGTTCAGAAATTTTGGTCTGAACATAGTATAAGCTGCACCGAGCCAAGACCAATCCGTCTACCCGCACCCTCAACTTCCTACACTTGTTCGTACATCATTCAATGCAAATGAGAACGTACAAAGGCTGTTCGTTAAGCTTTGTTTTGCGTAACCTGTAAACGAAGTGTACTTTGCAAGTTGCAATGGTATCACTAAAATGTATTGTGACTTCATAAACAGCCCGTATAATTAAGCAAATTTCATATGAAAAAGTAGCTAAAATTCATGTTTTGTGATCAAAATTTTAAAAAAAATCATCCAGTGTATTCGTCTGCAAATTTTTATAGAGAAACCATAAGCTACAATCCAGATTAATTTTTGCAAATTTTTTGCCTAAGGCGTTTCCCTATTTTTAACATTTAAAAATAATTTTAGACACATTCTTATTAATGCAGAAAGAAGACGTTGCTGAAACCTAGCAAACTTCGGTGCTTTTGCAAGAGTAGCCGAGATAAAATAATAATAAATCCTATCCTCTGTCCGCCCTAAAAAAAAACGGATTCTCTACTAGATAACGATGGAGGTAAACATGTTCTTTGTACCTCCCTGATAAAATCTTTCTAAGTGGTGATGTGTATCTTTTTGGGTTTTTTATAACACCGATGTCCATTTTACGACGTCTTCAGGTCGTTTTGTGCTACGTGGGTACCATTTTCATACGTTTTTTTGAAGTACCAGTACCTTAAATTACGATTTCAATTCATTTCATCAATCGATATTTCAAAACCGTTCAGAGGTGAGAATGGATACGCAGCCGAACACGCTACGGTAGAATGTTGCCTCTCAATTGAGGCCACGTTTGCTCTCACCATTGTGTGAACCATTGTTGCGTCATAAACTATTTTCACCAAACTCATTTCTTAAATAATTGGTATTTTTATTTATTTTTTATAAAATTGCAGACTAAAATCACAGGTGACAGGTCACCAAAAACATACTTAATAATACTAAATTATCTATTAGCATATGTAATTTATGGACACCCCCTAATGTGTTTGATTTCCAATCTGAACATGTAAAATACGTAGTAGTTATAATTTAGGATTGCATGAAAATAAGCTTTTTCAGATCGCGCAGCGGTAGGTGTAACACCGTGTTTACACACGAATAACGTAACTAATGGTAAAATGTTATCTTCGATTTTATTTTGCCGCTGGTTGTACAGTATTTATCGTTCATAAAGGTGGTAGCCTTGACGATTGACAAGGGTTTCCGTAGTTACGTCACTGTCTCAAACAGTTGAGTCCTGTCTAGGCTTCCGTAGTTCATTGATAGGAATTGGAGAAGGTGGTAGGGTCTAGATAATCTGTGGTCGTGTCTAGATAGCCTGTGGTCAGCGCCGGTTTTCTGTTTGTATTTTTTCCTTCGCTTTTATTGCTTTGTCAACCTCCTGGTTTTATAAGCGGGTTCCTTCTCGGATGCTTGATTGCGATGCAGGCAGGGCGCATTTCACTTGTCTTTGACCGTGCGTAGTAATCGGTTTTTCTCCCCTGGTGCCATTTCCTTGATAAACACTTTGTTCAAAGGGTTCATATCTACATACTGTGGCAATCTTAGTGCTTTGCATAGTTTGCAATGGATCTTGCCTCGTCAAACGAAAAAGCAATCAAATATGCGGTGCAAGTGAAGGACTTAAAGAAGACGTACCAGCAATCGCGTAAAAGTTACTGCACTGCCTTTCAAGGGGTCAATCTGCATTTGCCGGAAGGAACCATGTAAGTAAATCAATTGGAATATTTTACGGGTGCTACCGTGCAAATATTTAACTTTTAGTCAAAGCAGTCAAACATATCGGTGATCGAAATTGTCTGACAAACGAATAAATAAAACTGAATGAGCGCCATTATATTTGGGAGTGGCCCGAGTGGAATATAAGTTGGTCTGTTCAGTTTTAACGTAAACACACGACACTAGGGTAAATAGGTTAATTTAAAGTTCAAAATGCAGGGAGGTTAATACTTGTACTTGCTCACCCCATCAAAAGCTTATTAGTACTTATAATAGGCCTATGTCGAATAATTTATCGACTAAGACAAGTTTAATTTGCCTTCGCGAACCACACCCCCTCCCCTTTATGTTAATCGTTCTGATAATGAGTTACTATCAAATCCTTGAAATTTCGCTTACAATTACAAGGTCTAAGGTTCGAAAAGTTTTAAGGTTTTCGGATATTTTGATATTCTGATCCTTATCCCCGGATGAAATGTCACCTAACCTGACCGACGATAATCTACTCTTAATTGACCTACATAGTTATGTAAGTATCTTAGTTTGTCCTGTGCAAGTAGAAATCGAGAGCATCTGATTATGGGAAAGTTCTTGAAGTATGAATAGACCTACTTTAGGCACAGATCAAGGCTGTGTTAACGCTCGCGAACTGACTAGAGAACGGGGAGAGTGGCGAAATTCAAAAAGAGTTAGGTGTTTATAGTGAAGTGGCGATAACAGATAAGCATACACGAGTTTCATTGAGATTGACATGTCTCAAAGTGGTTGAAAAGCCCACTATGCATATAGCTCTGCAAAAATCACAATGGATGACACGTTGGGTTTCCATGAAAATATAGCCTTACAATTTTGAAAGGCGTTTAACTTATTTTTTCAATATTAATTTGGATTTAATTGAATTTAGATGATTGGAAATTGCAAAATTTAATTATTTATATCTGGTGGATGTGGTGCTCTAGGTCGCTTACTTGCTATTCCCATCAACTGTACTCGTTTTGAATCTCATTTTTTATAGCTATTTTGCTGTCGAAATTTGCAGTTTATTTTATTTTGCAGTGAGAAGAAGAAGAAAAAGCCAGCGAAAATAACGTTTTTGCTCGTAAAGCAGGGAAAGTCAAGGAGAATCCTAATGAAAATTCACTGAATTTTGAATAAAATTCTAACAAAAGGTTCTCTAAGCATTAAAAAGCATCACTTTCTTTTCTATAGTTTTTTTTAAATGTCGCCTTCGACGTTACCTTAATTAGCAGTACTTATTAAACGTATGCTATGTACAGAATGTAGCGCAAAATGTACAATCATAAATTAGGTTTTGGCAAATTTTTGCATATGGCGTTGTGTAAATAATAATATCGAATAAATATAGACAAAAATCCGTGATTAACGAATTAAAGTATATAAAAATGTTAGTCTATGTTCTTAAAATGGTTTTTAGTATAAAAATGCAGTCTTAACCGATTAAACACACTGAATGAACTGTTTTACAAAGGGGCCTGAATTTCCCATCACTGTGTCTGGTCCTGGCCAAAATGCCCATGCCACCATGTATTAGCCTGTCAATGTTAAGAACACTGTATGGCAGAAACCTCGATGTTAAGGAACAGAAATTCGATGTGATTAGGTTTTTCCATTAACCGTCTGGTAATTGTAGCTTGAAAATGAATCTAATAGTGTGCATGAACATGTACAAGTTTACTGCGCTATATTGTACGGTGCCACTTTAATCGAAATACATTTATAATGAAGCTGATTTGAATTGTACATATACTCCTGGCGTGCAGCAGAAGACAAAGTACTGTTGGGACAAAAAAAACCACATACACTGTATGCCATTCCAGTCGATAAAAACCTCTGAGCGTCGTAAGTCATGAACACTACCAAGAACAAAAAGATGTGTAAAAACACACCTCTCAGCATAACGAACGAATATCTCATCTCCTTGGCATTCGTCATATTGAATCGACGGTAGTAATAAACCCAGCCATTCGTAATACATGTACAAGGTAAGACCGGAAAGTTCGGTGAATGGTCCAAGTGTGGTAATTTGACGCAACCGAGAAACGTGTGGGTCAGCTAAAAGAATGTGTGACACGCGCAAACATTTCGTGAAGTTTCCGAGTCATTTAGCATTTCTCAGTAGACCTTGTCTATTCGTGTCGTT
>JAQIXS010006847.1:0-10030 GCA_034700785.1 Rossiulus vilnensis | reverse complement strand
CACGACATTATAAATACATTACGTTGCGACAATGAGTGTCACGACATAGAATTCTTAAATACCAGTGTCGTAGTTGTCATGAGTGTTACAACATTTGAATTTCCAAAAATAGTGTCGTCATGACTCAACGTGTACATGTCACGACATTATAATTTCTGTGAAAAATATTTACATCGTGACAGTTTATGTCACTACATTTGAATTTTTAAATACCATTGCCGTCGTTGTGATGAATGTCACAACATTTCAATTTCTGAATCGTCATGGCTCAACGTGTACATGTCACGACATTATAAATACATTACGTTGCGACAATGAGTGTCACGACATAGAATTCTTAAATACCAGTGTCGTAGTTGTGATGAATGTCACAGCATTTGAATTTCCAAAAATAGTGTCATCATAACTCAACGTGTACATGTCACGACATTATAATTTCTGTAAAGATTATTTACATTGTGACAATGAATGTCACGGCATGTTACGTGGATGACCAAAGTAACGTAGTCATATTTTCTTTCGTTGCTAATGAGCGTAGTAAACACGATTACGTTAACGGTTCGTTAAACCGAGTCCTGATCCAACACGAAAGTTAACCAACCCGTTAACCTAAACTATCAATCGAATGATGTCACGGGGCGTGCCGCAATCTGACCACGTGTAAGAATTGAGGGGTTTGAGTTTGTTGTACATCTGGTACTCTTGGTTATTTCGGAGTGATTCTTAATCAGATGCCCTTAATTGGAGCTTTTTGAGGTAAGAGCACTTAAGGCGCTCCTGAGCAAAGAATTTCATCTGGGTTTTGTTGAAATATTAACGAAGGCCAAATTGAAAAATGCCCCTTTCTCCAAATGGGTATTAATTATGCATCGGCGCACGGGCACCCCCTTGTTACCCCCTGAAACCACCCTTACTTATTTTCGCTTAATTTCCCGTCTCAAATTCAATTTGGGCTCGAATTAAGTGGAGCAGCCCCAAAACTCCTAAGAGCGTCTTAAGTTCATATGAAAGAACATCAGCTATGTCTATGTGCATTTCCTGCTCGTTTTTTATTTTTAATTTGGTGGAAATATTGGCTTTTTATGACGTATTAAATGGTGTTCGGATTGCGTAAATTACACCGGCACTAAATGAAAATGCGTCCGGGATGGAAATAATGTGCAATAAATCGGAGATTAAAAGCGAATTGCTGCCATCGAAGAGCGAAAATAAATATCAGGGGCACGGAATTAATTTTTCGATTAATTTTCGACACTGCTTGTAATTTACGCCCCCGGTTTAGCGTCACGGTTTGCTTTTGCGCGAATCAAAAGTACCGATTTTTTTAAAAGTATGAAAATGGTGAAATCATGACTGCGTTACGTGAATCTCTAAAACCATGCAGGAAAATTAGGTGAATCTCAAAAATCATGCCAGAAAATTAAGTAAATCTCAAAAATGATGCAGGAAAATTAGGTAAATCTCAAAAATGATGCAGGAAAATCAGGTAAATCTCAAAAATAATGCAGGAAAATTAGGTAAATCTCAAAAATGATGGAAGAAAATTAGGGAAATCTCAAAAATCATGCAAGTAAGGAAGGTAAATCTCAAAAATCATGCAAGAAAATTAGGTAAATCTCAAACACCGTGCAAGTAAGGTAAATATCATAAAGCAGTCAGGAAAATTAGGTAAATCTAAAAAAACATGCTAGGCAATTAGGTAAATCTCGAGAAACATTCGAGTAAATAAGGTTATGCAATAAACCCATGCAAAAATATCAGGCGAATGTCAAAAACCATTTTATAAAATTGGGCAGATCTTAAAAACCGTGCTAGGAAATTAGATAAATCGCATAAACCCTGCTATAAAATCAGGTTAATTTAAAACTAATCATGCAATAGAAAAGGCCAATCTTAGCAAATCATTCAACGCATTTACGTAAATATTTTAAACCATGCAAATAAATTGGGAAAATCTTTAAAAAACTCTTAGAAAATGAAGCTCCGATTGGCTTCTTATATAAGTCGAGTTCACACAGTAAAAACTATGCGGTCGTTAAATAATCAACAAACATGCAATTCTTCTGCAAATTTTCAACCCCAGCCATCTTTTCATCGGACAAATCCAACATTTTCGTATTTCGACCTGGGGGTTTTGTTTTCCCCTATCTAAATGTTGATAAAATAACGGGCTGTTGGGTCACTAGGAGGAGGGGGGGGGGAGGCTGAAGGCCTCGTGTCACGCTCCAGTGGTTGGCGTCACTTCTGATTAAAACAGCTCCAGGGCCAAAACTCCAGCAACGCTTGATTTGTCAGCTCCTCTCAAAGGAGGTTCACCAATCGCATTTTGTCTTGCTTTTTGAAAAGGGGGCGAAATGAAATTCGTAGAAAACTTAAGTTCTTTTTTTTTTTTGGTCCTCTATTCTTCGACACTCTGGGCGTTTTCATCTTTGAAGACGACGAATTTATATTCGGAGATGGAAATGGGAAATGAAGCGTTGGACCGGAATTGTTTAAGTGTATTTCCCCGCAGGATGATGGCAAATTGAGGGATTTTCCCTCGCCCTCGCCCGCTGCAGGTGACGAGGACATCGATCGATTTGAACAACCTGTGGCGTTGTCTGGCGGGTGCCAAACCGTAAGGTCGTAAGTCCACGACCCCCGAAATACGTTTGTTTGGCTAAATAAATTGTAGGGGCCATCACCCACCTGCTATAGTGGTGAAGAAGCAATTGGGACACCTCTTGACCTCTTGACCCCGCCAACGTAATGCTAACGCGGAACATCAGTTTGTAGCAGTCAATAGCTGGCTGTTTTATGATTTATTGGAAGTGCAGAAAACATATTTCAGCACTGAAAATTGTAGATTTCCAAGGGGATCCCAAACCCTCCTGAAACGAAATTCGGAAATGAGCATGGAAACTTCCGAAAAATTGCTGGAATTTTGATGAGCAATCCCCCCCCTTGTTCCCTTTTGTCCCTATTTCCAAATCCTGGAGTGGGCTTATGCGCAAACCTTAGTAAGGTGGACACGAATAAAGGTTATTCAAGTTTGGGCCCATGAAACAACGTCAGTTCCGCAAAAACGTGTTTAAGAAGTGATTTTCAAAACCAGGACGGCAAAATAAACCAATGAATGACGTCACCACAATATAAGAGGGCGTTATATGTGGTGCCATACGCGTGAGGTGTAAATGTCGTTTTGGAAAAATATCGACAAAAACAAAATTGAGCCACTAGGTTTATATTTGTTTTCGTAATTAAATACCAATGGTGCACAGCTGTCGCTTAATCGAAATCAGTTTATTGATATATATATATATTTTTTTTTAACGAAACTATTCAGTTTCCACTTATCTGTAAAGTTATTTTTGGCGCTTGGTAAGCTATGGTTTGGCAACCTTCGTTAAAAAATTTGCTGCTGCCCCCTTAGGGCGGGCAATCAATGCTAGCTTTCGCATCTTGCGGGTTTGCCAGCCGTTAGGTTATCAGGGTTGCCTTTGAAATGCATTGAAATTCAATTCAACTCTATTGCCAGCAATTAAATACCGCATTGCGTGCTTATCGTCTTTATAATAATATTAAATTGAGCGACGAAATGAAGAGGTCATTAAGCGCCCTTAATAATGGGCCTGGATGTCGCTGGTGTGGCCTCTGGCATCCATCAAAATTGAAATCAACACCAGAAAAAAACAAAATGAATAGAAAAAATGCACCTAGTTTTAAGCTATCCACAAACAAAAAAATGAAAATAACAGTAATAATGCCGCTGCGGTTTCTGACAGTGATGGATTGGATCGAACTGAAAAACAACAACAATAACACGCAGCTGACCAGTGGTCACGCATTCCATCACACTCTGAACAGGTGCGGTACCCCCTCGCGTGACCTAAGTGTGATAGGGGCGCCAGGGGTGGTCCAAGGCGCTGCTTTTATCGCTGGGTTAGTGGCGTTTAAGGGCTAATTTGTTGGTGTCACGCAGCTGAAGGGGTCACCGAGCTGGACTTTGTCCAAAATTCGATGATTGGCCGAAAATCTCTCAAGCTTGAATGTTGCTCAAAACACTACATAGATGGCGCTGGTAACGTTGCTCATAGATCAGGGCTTTTTATCCCTTTTTAGCCCGGTAAATCCTTTAGTCAAGGTTATCAGAATGTTATTTTAAATTCTCAAAACAGGGAGGCAAATGAGTTCTAAATGTGTTAAATTATCTATACTTACAGATTATGTCGTAAGTGGCTTATGGTCCGTTCATGTTCCTGTTCCTACTAACATATTACTGTTATTATTAGTATTATTATTATCATTACTATTATTCAGATTGCTTTAAAGGTAAAAAGTCACAAATGTCCTTAAACTGCTTAACAATTCAGCATCGAAACTTTTGTAGTTGTTGGAAATTATTACAAACCTTATGTGGAAAAAAGTTTGGGGAGCAAGTTGAATGTGTAAGTTGCCCCTGTCCAAAAACAATTCCTCAAAAATGTTTTGCTTGAATTATTGTGCCGTACAGAAAGATAAATATGTAATCCCAAATGTATTACCCTTTAAAATAAAAATCCTAAAATAGTCCTGACATTTAAACTAAAGAGTTTGACAGGAATAAAGTCCTAAATATCAAATCTGAGAAGTTGTTTTTTACCCTTATCAAATAAAATGTGTGGATTAGCAAATAAAACAAGTAATATTGAAATAATTTAAAAAATAATAACAAGTTGTAGAGTGATTGTGGTCAAACCCGAAATGCATTGATGTTAGCAGTGATTGCCTGCCTTCGAAGGGCAGCAATGCGTTCCAAAATGAGCAATCAAGTTACTTCCGGTTTGGTGTGGGGTCGTAAAATAACCGGAGGCTACGCGATGGTCAAGCGGTCAGTTAATATAGTGAGCTTTCCAATAACCCGGGGCCGTAATCCCGCCATTAAAACGGAATTAGTTGACCGCTGGTTGATTGGTCAGTCGGCCTCTTCCATCTCGTGTTCTTTCTTGCCAAATTAACGATATATTGACTGACCATTGGGCAAACAGCAAATAATTAAGCAGTCCGCCCGATCAAATGCGCCGGTGGGGCGACACGCGCGAGGAAGTGACCGGAAGTACCGGCAGCCTTGACCGCTCCGGTGAAATGTGAGTGACGTACTTGTGTTTGAGATAGATCTTGCACTCACGTGAGAATCAGGTTTGAAATTAACGTACATTTTTTGCTCGTTTGTCAACAGATCCTCCCATCACGAGGATGATGCATTTATGATACGCTTTGAATTATTTTATATCTACATCCGTATAGTCAATGCATTCATTTGAGCTGATACCCGTACTGTGTATATCCCTATATGTCTGTACAGCCTGACAAGTGACCATGTACAGTGTATGTCAACATATTTCCAGATATGGTCATATATTTATCTACCTTTCGACACTTGGAAAATTTAATACAAATATTGAAGTTAACATTGACTAGAAATATGCCACAAATAGTCATGTAATGTACATGCATGTACAATCCTATACACATACACCTATGTGAAATACATAATTACTATCAATGTTTTACATGCTTAAAGATGACCATATATGTCAACATTCTTAAGCAAATTGAGTGGTAATGAGATTCTTTAGTAGAAAACCAAATACTTTTTTTTACATGGATACATTTGCAGACATATATCACCATGTATGTTGCCATACTTGGCTTTATTCAAAATTGTCATGCATGACGAGGTTATGGTCGGATATGGCATATATATCCCTATGTAAGGCTCGTGCATGGTGGGCATATACGGCATATGACCCCATATATGACCATATTCAACTTATTTGTCCTAATTTCGATTGTATTTTGATCAGTAAGGGGAACCTGTAAAATGTATCGAAGGTGAAATATGGAGACTGAGGACCAGAAGCATTTCTCAAGACCTTTCGCCCGTACTTTTCGATCAGGCCTCGTCTTGACCAGTGGTCAGTGTGCCCCCTTCACCCCTTCGCCTCTTGCCTGCCTAGCGAATGGCTCCGAGGCACCAAAAGCGCGAGTAAATCACAATCAGCGTACACGTAATGGCAACCTGTATTACATGGAATCCTTTTACTCCCTTTACTCCCCTCAGGATTAGGAAATGAAAGCAGTTTTGTAGCAGAATCCACACGTCACACGATAATGTTGTTGAGATTGCTGCCAGCTTGGGGGGAGGGGGTGAGGGATTGAGGGGTACAGGCGCCAGGCACGCTGATTGGACCCTGGAGGCAGGAATCGCCAATTATTGATAGGTGAAATATAAGTCTGGAGAAAATCTTGGTAAGATTTGGTATTCAGCTCAATCCAAGATAAATCTTGATTTCGGATGTTCAAGATGAAAGTATTATAAATGATGGAATACATGTATTGGAAAGGTAACTTGCTATATGAATATTTGTTGAATTTTTTGAATTTTAACTCATAGGGGTAACGCGTGTGTGGACGTTTGGCAATTTGAATGAATTTTGCAAGATTTAAGGCTTTAAAACACAGCCTTGATAAAACATACTGGTTTACTGGGTGATTTGTTGACGCAATATAAAGGCAAATTGTTTTATAGTTTTAACAAATGGTCTCAAATAAGTACATCAAGTACAAAATCGAAAAGCAACCTAAGTGTTCTGTAAGTAAATTGTCTTAAAAATCGTTCTTTAGTTTTTTGTTTTGATTCGTTATAAAAATGTCTACATTTAGTTCAAGTCTAAGTAAAGGATTTTGCGTTTAAAAATCAAATAAAAATAAGAATTGCTTTTGGAAATAGTTTTTTTTTTGTAATTCGACATAGTGGAAGTTCTGTAAAAAAAAATATTGTCATCAAAAATTGTTTTTTTTTTCTTTGACATCCAAAAGTAATAGCGATTTTCTTCAGAAATTCTTCAGTTGGTTTATTTATCAACAAATCAAAATTCAATGCAAATCCTAAATAGGCTTTTAAAACAAAACACAAGCGAAATAGGAATTGTTTTTTTTTCCGAAGCAGCTTTTAGGCGGTTTCTGAAAAAATTGTCATCAAAACATTGTTGTTTTAATTTTGTTAATTTTGTTTTTTATTATAAAAACGTAAAAATTTAAAGTAAAATTAAACAATGATTGTAACTGCGCTGTTAAGGAATTTATCATCAATATGCAAAAGGGATGCCATAAAAAGTAAGTGTTTTTCGAAATTCCTAAGTTGAAATCTCCATCAAAATAAAGCATATGACGTATAAATTGTATCTTATTAAATGTAAGCTAAATTAAATTTATCATCAAATGTACGTGAAGGAAAACGAAGAAAATCGGGTGTTAGCAAACCACCAACAGATAAATTGATTTTTATTCAAAAAATAAATGTAATAAAATTGACGTGGCAGCGCCATAACGCCGCTTGACCATTGTCCATCGGAGTGACATTCCTTCTCCCTCTTGATCCTCCATCTTGCAACGCTTCATTTAAACGCTATCAAACGTTAATTTGGGTTTGTGTTTGGTACCTTCTAATTTGAGCGTGGATTGATCGAGCAATAACCCATCCTAATTATCTCTTTTCCCTCATCCCCCTGGTTTTGGTCCTTCTTTTACCCCCTCGACCCTCGCTCATAATTTTCCCTTCTAATAGAGTGCCAATGGTCAGCTTATCCCACCCCCCATGTTTTTTCACTGTCTGTTTATTCCCAACAATTTGCGAGGGTATTACGAACCCAGGCGCCACAACTGACACCCTCACATTCATTACGAGGCCGTTGGTCACTATATTGCTTGACCAGTGCAGAAACAACGCCATTAACAATTAGCTCCTGCTGCATGGTCGGTGCGGCGACACCAATGTGGGACAACGTGCTCAATTGGCCACTGGTCATTCATCTTTAACACACTTAAAAGCACGACGGAATTGTAGGATTTTCGACGAATATTGCATTTTAATATTTGGTCAGGGGTCCAGTGGTCAATAAGATTGTGATGTTTATAGAATATCAACATTTGCTCTGCTAATTAGTCGGCAGTTAAATTTAATGACAGGGCATTTCAATTCTGTGATTTTTCTAACGGTCATTCCACTTTTTTTCAATGGTGATTCAAAAGGATGTCTACCATGAAATAAATTTGCTGTTATAGTTTTGCTTCGAATACTTGTTATAATTGCTTGATTTATGTTTTCCCCTGTAGAGCTGGACGTCCACTAGGGTATGCGTTGTTTTTATAATTTTTAAATGCTCAGTTTCTCCAAAAAAAAAATATTCAATACATTTGAAAACTGCTGTTATGCTACTTCTCTGATTTATTTTAACGTTGTTTATTCAGATGTATTGTGAACATTTTCAAACTATGAAACGCAACTGAGACCCTAGTGGTCGACCAATTCTACGCAGAAAATAAATAAATAAAACAGTTATAATAAATATCTGAAGCTGGAAATGTGAGGATTGCATGGTGGATATCCTTTTGGCTCAGCCTTTAATTCCAAAAGTTGACGTAATTCGGATCAAGACAAGTAAAATAAATTAATAATTTCGGTATTATATTTGACTTTTTTTTGTAATCGTAATTTTTTATTTTTTTATTGAAAGATCACACGACTATTAATTAAAAAATTAATGGAAAATTCCCAAAATTACTAAAAAAAATGATGAGGAAATTTGGAGTCAAGATTTGTTGTTTCTTACAACTGTATTGCTCACTAGACGTCGCTTATGATAGTGAGTTTATTTCCGGTGGCCATATGCAAATGCTGCACTTAGCTTATCGAGGCGAAGCTGAGGGCTCTTCAGGGGGGAGGGGTGGGCAGTGAAAAGACCAACAGAAGCACCAGCTGGTGGTCAATTTCAAGTGGAGCAAGATTTTAATCTCCGCCACCAGGATCCACAATTCAATATCTTAGAAAAGCACTCAAGTTATCTCGCCATTCTTCCCACCCCTAACACTGGGTTAAGTGGGTTGATAGCCATTTGTTTGCATATCTCTTTGAAGAGGTTGAGGAGGATGGGGGGGGGGACAACCACCATCTGCCCCTCAACACCCATTCTCCATTTCAATATTGCATGCACTTTATATTTATTGATAAAAATATCGGGACGTTGTCCAAACACGCCGAGCTGGGTGCCAGAAAAGCGACACTCAAGGGTGGAATAATGCACCGGATGTGCAGGTTGGAACAGCTTTCCAAAGTGCAGATGTACCAAAAACGCTAATGGTTTACTGATGTTTTTAAGGCTTTTTACCTGAGAAATTGATGAGGAATTTTATTCAATTTAGGCCGAGTTTGAAGAGCAATAAATTGTGCACAAAACGAGCTATTTAGGTTTTTAATTCGATGTCTACACGCTGAACAAAATTACACATGTTCTCAAGGAGGGGATGTGATAACATTATCGACTTATGGGCGCCATCTTGAATTATTTCCTAGTGGTGCCACTCAGGGGCCAGGCTACGTGTGGTGGCACACGCCGTGACGTCATTCAGCGCTTGCTGGTTTGGTTGCCATGGTTGCGTTCCACTGAATGGAACGTCTTTACCTTCCATAAGGTAGAACAAGGCTCTCGGCTGTTAATGAGCTTTGCATAAGTTTTGACTGACTAAAAAGGTAAAGATTTTAGATCTCTCTTAGATCCCCAAATTCGTGAATCAAATCTTCCCGATTTGACGATATCGGGTGGATTGAATTATGTTTCGGTACGGCATTGACTGGTTGCCTATTTCGCGTATCTGCCCGCCATTACGTCCTTGTGTTCATCCGTAATTTTCCGCCAAATTGGTTAATGACGGTGAATTTATTTAATTCGAGATTGGGTGCCTCAGTGCCTTTCCTTAACGAACCGTATCCCTCCGCCCCCCTTATAGGAGGGATTTGCGGGGGTGTTCTATTCGCCATTTTGTAATTGTTTCTCCATTTTCAATAGACAAACAAAGAGGGGCTTTAAATTTGTACTCCGTAATTGTTGCGAAAGAAGGGTTTTGAGGTTTGCGATTGTGAAAGTGGGGGGGGATTTATCTCGTTGTTTCTCGTTGTGCTCTAAGGGGGCACACCTAATGAACCCCCCCCCCCCCAATTCTCTTTTGCTAT
>JAQIXS010006846.1:0-10031 GCA_034700785.1 Rossiulus vilnensis | reverse complement strand
TCATTCGTATAACGCGCTCAAAACTGTTGCTAGTGCGCATGCGATTATTGTAACGTGTTGTTTAATTCAGCCGAAAGCACAAAAAGCGTATTCTAGCCACGCCTTAAGCCAGGCAAGCCAAAAGCGCAAAGCGGCTGAATTAAGCAACACGCCTGATGTCAAAAAGTATAGTTTAAACCTTGATCGTATAGATTGTACCAACCTTGATTGTAGGCCTACCAAAATTATTGAACACAATCTAAAATTACCATTCGACTTTGGAATACGCTTCCAAAGGAGGCTAAAGGGGATTGCTGACGGGATTCTTTAGGCGTATTACCACTGTGCATATCACAGTGATGCCAATTCCACAAGTTCCCCTCTGCTGGCGCTGGTGTTCACTTAGGCAATGGTCGGTCTTATGCATGCAACTTTCACCTCTGCTTCGGCTGCTAATTCATGTTTGTCAAAACAGTATCTCTTGGCCACATTCATCTGCAGGAAGAACCAGAAGTGGAATATAGCAATGACGACTCGAGAACCATCTTCTTCACTTCGCTTCCGGTCACTTCTTTGCCTCCGAATGCCTTGCCGATGCTGTGGCCTGCTCTGAACGTCCAGAGCGCTACTATTTGAATTGGATATACGAATTGCAGCTGCCCAACTTGTTAATAAATATTCGATTAACTCTGGTTGTTAGTTAAAATAATTCTTAAATGGAAACAAGTTTATCTCTAAATTAAGCAAAAGTATCCTCCCTAGTCATGTTTATTTATTTCATACGGTTTGCTGTATAAGTAGCCAATTGAAAAAAATGGCAGAATTGCAATGAGAAAAACAATTTGCAACTTATATCCGTCATTTGCCCGACCCTCCATCCTGGAACAAACTCAAAGTCTCTTATTTGAATTGCCATTCCCCTATCATGCCACAAACAAACATGTATCAGAGCAAACTACTCAACCCAGCAGGTTGAAAATGGTGCATTTCTGTTTACAAGTATTAATGAACCAACAGAGTGGAACACTTAGGATCGCCAAGATCTATACTGACTAATCAAAACAACAACCAGACAAAACCTATAGTTTTTTTCTCTCATTTAAACCTCCGAAGGGGTTGCTTTGTGGTTAAAAAATATGTAAAATAATTCTGACCCTGTAGTGGAGAACCAATTCTACACGGGAAATAAATGTAACTGTAATGTAACACAATGGTGGATTAATTCTCAAAGCTTGTCTAAGCAGTGGCTGATTGGAGAAAGTCAAATCAACACTTCGCTTTTGTTTCCAAGAAACTGACATCGGAATTCATTTGCAGTCGTGATATTCAATTCCACTTACGTTTGTTTACTCGATTAAATAATTGCAGACGCAATCACGCTTAAATATATTTTATTAGCCCGTTGAACGTTTGGTTCTGGTTTTATGACGGCGCTCTTAATTGCAGATAGCTGTGATTTATTTTCTAAAATGTTTTCGATCAGCATATTTGTTTAAGAATGTTTGGTGTAGTCCAACGATGAGCACAAGACCAAATTGGAGTTGAAACCAAGCTCGGGTTTGCACACTGTATGGTAGTTCAAGGTTGAAATGAAATTAATTTTGTCACACGCGTATTGGCAGATTCAATTTATTTTTTTCTGGTGTGGGGGTCAGTGTTTTTCCTACATTTGTTTTGACAAAATTGGCAACTATTCATATTTGGTATAATATGCTCTCGTACTTTGCCCAGGGACTATCATGTAAATTGACTGTTTAATTTTCAGTGTTGAAGTAGATTTAAGGGGATTGTATACCAAAATTGTTCAGGTGTGCTCACTGCTTTCACAAATGCAATCATCTTGGTAATGCTGATTAAAAGTGTCACTTTCGTAAAATTAACATAAAAACCTAGGACAAAATCAAACTAGCCTCTGCAGTTTTTATTATGATTGGAATGGATGTATAAAACACCCAAGATTTTTAAGAAACACGAAAACGACAATCAGGGCTGGGTTGTTTACAATGTAGAAGAATTTAAAAAATGCCCCATTGGATAAGAAATTGTAGGAACATTTAACATTATTTCAGACGAGGGTATACATTTTTAATGGCATTAAATAAAATGCATATGAAATAAAAACATTTTTATTGTAAAAAACTGCATTTCGTAAAAATAATCAAAAATCCAACTTCATATGCTCTCTATACTCTAAAATTGATATGCTACTATTATTTTTTTGCTTGTTCTTGAGCGTCCAACTGGACTTCCACACTGTTCTCAAAATTGGTGGACATTTATTTCATTTCAGTTGTTATGGAACTTCTCGATAAATCTTTGGTGCGACTGGACATCTGCTGCTTTGCCGAAGAACGAACACGAACAGCATGCATAACAGCTTGGCAGTCTTCGTAGCCGGAAGTTGTTCCTAGTCCCTGCTTCTAGAACTTGTACCATCTCCTTTTCTTGCGGTGTTGGCACCTTGCGGCAGCCTCGATCTGCCTCTGTGCTTCCTCCTGGATCCGTCTGGCCTCTGCATCAGCAGCCTCTCGAGCTTCTCGGATTGCCCTCTTGTTGTTGTTGATGTCCCTGTAGGGTCCGAAGGCACTGTCCAGGCCGGTGACTAGTGTTTGCTCCAGTGCCTGTTGGACACCCGCGTGACGGATCCGCTTGGCGTTTCGGTAGGCGTTCAGCGCAGCCTCCTTCTTGGCGGAATGGATCCCCCAGATCTGGTCTTCTGGGAGGCCATCGTTGCCATGGACCACATTGGACATGTCGTTCTGGTAGATGCCCATGGCCGCTGCTGCCGCCCTCGAGTTCTGCACGTGTGCTGTTCCCTCCGCCACATTCGGCACCGCTGGCATCTCTGTGCTGGAAAACAGTTCCGCCCACTTCTGCACCAGCAGCTTCAGCTCCGCTCCGCTTACTTCCTGCGCCCCGATCCGCTTCACGATGCAGCGATCCATGGCGATAATCCGTGGCACGAAGTCCTGTATGGACTGCACGAACATCGGCTCCACGTTCTCCGCCTGCAATGTAAGTCACTTTTCTGTCAAGTTTTCGAAATTCCATTAGAACCAGGATGGCCGAAAAAAACACAACAATGTCCAAAAAATCAAAGATGCTGCCATAACACAATGATGATGAGGCATGGTATTACGCAGTAGCTAATCACAAAAAGGTCAGAAAGAAAGGAATAGAAAAGTTAGAAATATTCAGATCATGTGGCGAATTTTACTCTGTGGCCCCTGTGGGAATCAAAACAGCAATCTTTGCATTTAGATCTATATTAGATTACATTACATCCCAGTGTAGATCTACCGTCACGCTCTTCCCCTCATTGTTTTAACCCTTTTTCAATACTTATTTGTTCGGGACATCGGATAATACGAGTGCTTATCCGAGGTTGCTTCATCACGGTTAGTCCGAATAATGGAGCTCACAAATACCCTGCCCATCCATCGAGGTGTTACCCAGTCACCAACCCATACCTACCCTGTCGTGGTGAGCCAGCTCGTTACCCGGATAAGGCATGAGACAGCAGGCCGCGTCCCGGAAGCTGGCCAGGACCTCGCGGCGCACAGCCAGGTTCTCCGCGGCCATGTCCGGCCTTCCGTCAAGCACTTCCGTCTTGAAGTTCCTGGGCGAGCAGGAGCTGTGATCGTCGTAGTAGCCGAAGCCAAAGTCCCCTGGGGCATGCCAGTCGCGCACCAGCAGCACCAGCTGCGAGAGGGCGCCCCGGTCGCCCGGGTCCACCACGGCCCTGGCGTAGCCCGAGAACAAGTGCAGGAACTGGAGCATGTCCTCTGACACCTGGTTCTTGACGTTGTAGACCAGCACGGAGGAGAGCAGACAGCTGAAGGCGAAGATGGAAGAGTTCTCCATAGTCGTTGTCCTGTCGTCGAAGCAGCCCTGGGTGTCAATCAGCAGCAGCGCCACCTCGCGTCCTTGGCTGTGGACCGGAAGTGGGTCCGACCACGCCAGGATGCCCGTGGTCTGCCGCTCGGACGAGTTCTGCCAGTGGAACTCGGTCGGAAGAGCCTTGTGGAACCAGTCCTCTGAGGAACTTCCCTGGTGGAAAAATCAGTATATCAGTGCAGTAGAAATCAGTACAAATATACTGATATGTAGTGGTATAAATACAAAATTGAGTAATATCACTAACTACAGTGTATACTGATATCAGGAGTCAAAAACCACAATACATAGTGATATCACTAACCATAATGATATCAGTAGAGAATCACATACTGATCGTGGAAAAAATCAGTACAGTGCTGAATTAACCCATGTAGAAGCCCTTAGGCCGTCTAAATCTTGGGGCCCTCCTTTGCACTTTGCAAATTATATCCTAATACGTTTTGAACAAGAAAATCTTGATAAACCAATTTTATTAAACAAAACAAACATGATTCTAATTCTCTTTCAAAATCAAATTCAATATTATTTTTATCCCTTGTCGCATGGCCCCTAAAAGGCGTGGGGCCCATAGGCCGGTGCCTACTTGGCCTATTGGATAATAAAGCACTGAATCAGTATACAAGTTGTATATCAGTACAGTAGATATTAATACAAATATAGCCTATACATGTACTGATATGTAGTGATATAAGTAGGCCTTTGTTTGTACAAAATTTAACGATGCAACTAACCATACTGATGTCAGTAGTCCAAAAATACGCTAATTCATTGATATCAGTATAGAAACAAAGTGGTATTAGTATATAATCTAAAAACATAGTGATATCAGTAGAGAATCGTATACAGATCGTACCTGGGTGGCCGCGCCAAGGAAGCGCAGGAAGTGGTTGATGAGGTAGGACTTGCCGCTGCGCAGGGGGCCGTTCACGGACACCACGCCAACGGGCCGGTCGCCCACCTTGTCCAGGATCGCGCCCAGGCTGGCCGTGTCGATCCACAGGCGGTTGTCCCGGATCTGGGCGATCTGCACGGCGCTCATGGTCGGCTGATGAAGGAGGCGATGCGAATGCGGCTTTCGGGCGCCTGAGCGCGGCTTAAGAAGAGAGGGAGGGTCCGGGGATTTCGGCGAGTGTGAGGATGAGTCAGCAGCGGATGCCGGTGAAGGTGCTGGGCTTCCCGGGAGGTGAAGCACGTGGCCCGGTTCCCGTTATCGCTCATGTACTTCCAGCGATTATCTAGGAGTGAACTTTTGCTGTCACTTCCTTGTCTGGACTTCCGTTTCTCGGGTTTTCCCTGTTCGGTGTTTGTCGTTCAAGCTATGAAGAAGTCAACAGCGATCTTTGTTTTGGTGCACTTATACCTCGCTATGCAGCCCTTAATTATCCGGCGCTTCGCTGTATCGGCATTTTTGTGTCATATCTGTTTCATTTACGGCGGGTGATGTTTCATACGGCCCAAATACTGCAAGCTGGTAATGCATTTTCTAACAAAAATACTGGAAGTTCATGGATCTTTGAGGCGTATGGAAACATATGCCACTATAATCTGCAAAGGTCACCCTGTTTTTTCACACCTTTTAATGGTGTAACCTTAAAAATAATGTTTTATAGGGATGAGCAACTTAACCTTTATGATTTTAGAGCTAAGGCATGTGACAGCCCTTAAAAATTTCGTTATAAGTACTTTTTACTTTTAAATTTTACTTTCTTTAAAGCTGCAATCGAATGCTGGCGAACTTTTCAATAACTCGATTATTTGTTAAAAGCACTACAATTTTAAACATGACGAAATTAGCTTTCGTATGATGTTAGTATAAACCGGTTCCCGGGTAAAACATTCGATTTTTAAATTGTATATTTCGCTTGATAACTAGTGTAAGCATGGCGTGGTGTATTTAGTAGCGTGTTTAAAATATTGCTTTATAATGAAAAGCACCACAATTTTATATGAGAATGAAATTTATGTGCGTTTTTTTTAAATACAGGCAGATAGGCATTTTATGACCAACACAAAGCGAATAAATACTCAAAAAGTCAACCGGCAGTCGTGATAAACGTACGTTTCTTTGAATTTGCAAGATTCTGTGATTTCAAAACACTTTCCGGTGCGTAATTAGTTTTTGTTGAAAATACAAATGAACATTAAGTATGGTTTCTTTAAAATAACATCTATTTGGCCATTTATGACCGTCAATCGTGATAAACGTACGTAGGCTAAAATTTGCTAAAAACTAATTCTTGATTGTGAATTTTGGGCTGCATTCTGTACATAACTTGTGTTTTATAATTACTGCTAATCTGAAAGTTCCTACAAAGTAGGCTACATTTAAAAAAATAGAAAAAAAGATGTTCCATTTTTTAGTGCTTAGCGAACCTTTCATTGGGATTGCCACTCAAAATTCAGTGAATTTTTATTAGGATTCTTCCTGATTTATCCTGAATTTTAGCAAAAACGATGATCGTATGGACCCTTAAATTAGCTACATAAGTCTTTAAACAGATAAAATATTAAATTATTTAAGATACAACTGTTTATTATGAAAAAAAAATACATGGAATGGGAAAACTAGAACAGTAATAATAGAATTGTGTAAAACACTGCCCAAATTATGTCCAATTAAAAAAAATGCAACTTTCAACAGAAAGGAGATTCAAAACGAGTACAGCTGATGGGCATAGCAAATAATTAAATTTCGCGATTTCCAATCATCAAAATGCAATTAAATACAAATTAATATTGTAAAGGTATATTTAATGCCTTTCGAAATTATAATTGGTTGTATTTTCCGTAGTATTTTTACTTCTTTAAAATGTATGCATAATTAACACCTATTTATACGCATAGGTTTGTAGTAAGTAAAACATGTTTCGTTTCAAGAACCTATCTAGAACGTAAAGTGAGATTCGATATTGATGGGCATAATTACGAATGGTTTTCAAGATCTCTCAGCCATTTTGTGACACTGGGATTTGAGTAGACACTGTTAAGGTGCGTGTCCACTTGAGAGGCGAGAGCGAGAGTTGGCTCTCGTGACCTCAAAATCGTAAGCGGACACGGTAATGAGAGCGCTATCGAGACTTGATTTCACGAATCAATGAGTGGACAGAGGACAGATCTGTTTTTGTCTATCGGGAAGTTGCTTTCGCTGTTTCAACCAGTTTCGAATAGGGAGAGTTTTTCGGTCATTCCATCGCTGGCGCCCACCGCGGTGCTCACTTCGCCCTGGTAGAACTTGAGCGCCACCGACGCTGCCATGGCGTTCTGCACCTCGGCCGTCGCATCGGCCACGTTCTGCACCACTGGGATCCCTGCGCTGGCGAACAGCTCCGCCCACTTGAGCACCAGCTGCTTGACCTCCTGGCCGCCCACCTTCTTGGTGATGCCCAGGTCCGTCGAGAAGATCTGCCGCAGGAAGTCCTGGATCGCCTGCACGAACAGAGGCGCCTGAAGAAGCAAGTCGGGAAATTAGGAACAACGGAATTTATGGAAGCTAATGAAAATCGTCATTAAAGCACAGTTGGAATTAGCTCTAAAAATTAAGTGTGCTAAACCATATGGTCGTAAGTGCCTGGCCCTTTAAAATGCGTTTTTCTCAGCTGAATACATTGTAGGAGTCATTGCACACCTACTATAGAGGTGAGGAAGCTATAGGGACACCCCTAGGCCTTGGCACATTGACCAGTACAACGTAATGCTAATATGAAACATCCGTTTGTAATAGTCAGTACCTAGCTGTTACTTGATTGGATGGAAAGGACAGATGAAAAACAAAGTGGGGCATTGAGGGTAAATTATTCACCCCCTCCCACCTTCATGGAAAAAAAACCGAAAATGATCATGGAAACAACCAAAAATTGTTGGAATTTCGACCAAACACATTCGCCCATGACCGAAACTTGAAAGCAAACCCTTGTGAGGTGGACATGAATGAATACTATAACGTTGGACCCATGGAATACTAGAAATGGGTACACTAGAATAGACTGGGGATTCAAATGGACCAATAGAATGAAAGAGCTTGTTTTGCAGACAATCTTTCCTGTCCCGTGACTCATTTTCCGTCCGTTAGACATCGGTGTGGTTGTTTCTGTGCTGGAAGCATTAATCTATAAGCTGAGTATCCCTTATTGGTTTTGGCTCAGTATATTCTAGTTTTGTAGAAGCTATACTTTATAAGCCTGCATGTCAAAATGAAGGACTTAAATCAGAGTTTAAATGCTCTGCTGCCCTACTTGCAACTAGAAGAAAAGGCGTGCAATACGTGTGGCACATACGCAATTGCAGAGCAGACATGCTCTCAATTAATGGCAGGAAGCGATTTCAATACCACTGAACTTCCGTTGTAGACATGGGAGGGTCTAGGCCTTCGAGGATGTGTCAACGACGGTCACCGAGAAGGAAGTAGGGTTTTCCAGGAGGCCACGCTCGTAACCCAGTTTGTTGAAATAGTCGATTAGCGATCGTTGCAATCGAGCGTCACTTCCGGTGAAGATTAGATGGCTGTAGTGAGTGAAGGGTTTAGGCTAAAGGCCAACATGGTAATTCGTGAAAGACGAAAGAGGAAGTCATTTTGGGAATTCTCGCTAGGAACGTTCAACATGTTTATTTAACAAGATTGTAAGCTTCTGGAAAAATTGTGCAGGGAGATTCATAATTATTGTCGGGGTTTTCATTTTCTGCAGATCTAGAAAGTGAATTCACATAACTGTACAATCATTTTTCCCCATGTAGGATTGATCGACTACTAGGGTGTAAAACATTTCACATAATCAAAATATTCAGTTTATTTATAGAAAATAGTGAAATTAATTTGAAAAAAAGCAACAGGGCGTCGGTGTCCACGCGCAGCCTGCGATCTGGACGGTGCTAATGTCATCTTGTCCAAGGTGCTTTCAGCTCTGCAGTTAAAGAGGGAGAACTTTGAGAACTTTGAAGCCCAGAGAACTTTAAAGTAGACGTGGGGAGCAGTCTGGATTCTGGTGGAAGGGTCCAGGCTTTGAACATGTGCAAGGAACGTCATCAGCATTTGCTGAAAAGGAATTTGGACATAGCAGGAATCCACGCTCGTGAACTGTTGCGATCGTTTCAATTGCCCTTCACTTCCGAAGATCATTACCAGACTGTACTTGGTTAAGGGGTTAAGTTGAAGGGCAAAATGGCTATTCCTGGAAAATCCACGCAAGGAATGTGCAGTATGTTTATTTAGCAATGTGGCAAGCGTCTGGATATACGACGTACTCTACAGGGTGGATCATTATTAGTTTCAAGGCTTCCATGGTCTATAGATCTAACACCAAAAACATCCACATAAAACTGCTTACGGAGTAAGAACGTCTAACTCATAGTTTATTTGGAAACACCTTTTTTGCCGCCGTGATTCCTGGAAGCTAATATGGCGTCAGTATTCATTGGTGAATGTTGAATAGCAATCAATGTGTAAATACATTTACGTTTCGAAAGTGTTGCAAAACTCTGCATGTCAAATATGCATTTTTAGATAATGCCACATGTGGGTGCGTTTTGCGTGCTTCGAATAAACACTTAATTACTTCGATCAACTTCGTCCTGTGAAGTGCTCGGTCTTCCTTGGTTAGGTTTCTTGTAACAGTAGCTGTACTCATTTAGTATCTAGATACGAATTGCATTTAGCCTGCCTTGCATTATACTCTTTTAGTCTTCAAATATCTGGAAAAGACAATATTTAAGGAGCGCCAAGAAAGGTAACTTTTTTTCTAGGAAAAAGCGCTTCGAGAATTTTCAGAAAATATTCTTTAAATTTAGTCAATGTTTAGAACAGGTGAATACTGCATACCAAACGCTTATGGCGTTTCCTTAACTAGTGCTCCTCACCCAATTTTATTTGAGAGAAATATAAGAATACACCATTATTTGTGATTTTTTTTCGACAATGCTTGTCTACTGCGATTCTTTAATCAATTTGTAAATAAAATCAGTATATACAAACTGGTAGGAAATCAATGATGGGTGATATGTAATTATAAAGTTTGTGCTACATGTACGTCTTTCACATCTTCAGCATTTAAACGGATGAAGTCTTTCTCAAAGGACCTGTGCACCGGTTGCAAGTGCTCACGAGGAAGAGGGGGGGGGGAGGGTAGGAGTGTTGGTGATCAGCGTTATGCAATTGATTT
>JAQIXS010006845.1:0-10032 GCA_034700785.1 Rossiulus vilnensis | reverse complement strand
AAATGTCCAAGTGATCCATTCTGGACAATTTCTGGGGGGTGCCAGTCAACCTCCTGGAGGGTGCATTGCATAGTTTTATAGAAGCAATAAAAAATTGAAAAATAATTTAAACAAAAAAAATTTTGAACAGCCTGAAGATTTCTGTTAAAAAATATCAGGTATCATTATTTTTGGCAGTATGAAACACTAGGCCGTAAAACAAAACACGGTCACTAAATAGCGGCTAAATAGCGAGGTGTGAATGTATGTTGGCAATTTAATGCAAGAAAAATCGATAAATTTTCTAATTAAAAGGAACGCTGTAGGCGAAAATTTTCTAAAATTTAGTTACAAATACGGGCTTTTAGCTTGCAATTTAATACAAAAAAAAATTTGGGAAATTTCCGAATTGCAAATTTGGGTCTCAAAAACCAGTGTAAACATATAGTGATGTCAGTATAAAATCACACTGATATCACTAAGGTTATACTGCTATCAGTATAGAATCACTGCTCATTTCACCAGGGATGTTATCTGGAATTTGACTGAAAAAAGCCAAAGCATTTCCGATATGCTTTCGCCTGTCACATGACGTCACTTCCTCGACCTTGCATGTGACATCTTTGAATGTCACATTCAGCGTAAAGTGCATGCATTTGCAAGTTATTCCCTCATTTGTCTTTTCGAAACAACGACTCCCTGGGCCGCAGGGGCCGCCCTGCTGCCTTCAAGCCGGGTCTTGGAAGCGTCCATCTCCCAGGGATCGTAACCCGGCCCTGGTGATAAAACCAGCCGAGGGCCCCGATGGGCAGCCCAGAAAGTGGCGGCTCCATTTCCGCCATTTTTTTTAATCCCCTCCCCATCCAGCAACCGGTTAGGCTTGCACTTTCCGGAAACCCAAGAGGCACGGCGACATAAAACAAATGAATGAAACAGGGCTGCAATTGGACGCGATGGAACTGGAGAGCGGAAGACGCAAATATGTGTATGAAGAGCGAAATTGAAAAGTATTCCGGTCCCCGGGGGCCAATGAAAAACCAATCCGAACAGAAGCGTGCTTAGCGCTCTTGTAGAGAAAGACAAAATGGAGAAGCTAAACTGCCTATGCGCCAAAATGGCGACTGTAGAGCAGATGGCCGGCTGGGGGCCAGAGGTGCTTGGTAGGTACCAGAAGTGGCCATCGCCAAAAGTGGTTTTCGACCGATGATTGGTCGTTACCAGCTTGTTTTTGTCAACCACTACTGTAGCTGTCCAGCAATATTTGTTCCTGATGACCACTTGGTAGGCAATGTGAAATTACAGGAACAGCATTTACTCAGATCATGGGCGTCAGGAGACGGATGTGGTCTTCTGAAACAGGCATTGCTGAGCAACTACTAAGTTTGGTTAAAAGAAAGATGTTGATGTAGGAGAAAGCTTCCAGCACAAGCTTGTTTCTCTCAACAACCTATTGTAATTGACCAACACAATTTATTTCTGATGACCACTTGGCAGGACATACAAAGTTACAGGAACAACATTTGCTCAGATCATGGGCATCAGGAGACAGATGTGGTCTTCTAAAGCAGGCATTGCTGAGCAACTACAAAGTGGGGTTGAAAGAAGTTAATGCAGGAACAAGCTTCCAATACCAACTTTTTTGTCAAATACATATTGTAGTTGACGAGCAATATTTGTATTTGATGACCACTTGGTGGGAAATGCAGAAATACAGGAACAACATTTGCTCAGCATCAGGGTCATCATTAACAAGAAACGGTAGTCGGAATCTAGAAGTAGCCATCATCAGAAACCCAAGTACAGCTGAGCAATTACAAGATGTGGTCATCACAAACAAGTTGTGCTGAGCAAATACATGATGTGACCATCAGAAACATCTACTGCCAGAAGTGGTTTAGAGAAAAAAGAATTGATCTGCAAAGGTTCATCAGAAAGAAATACTGACCTACTGAAAATGTATTGACGTACTGTACTGATCCACAACAGTGAATGCTAGCTCTGGACTTGAGCTTATCACCAAAGTAACGAGCTGTAAACATTCCTGGTGAAAATATCAGTATGTGATTCACTACTCATATCACCATCCCAATGGTATTTTGGACTACTAATTTCAGCATAGTGAGTGATATCACTAAAGTTTTACTAACATCACCACATATCAGTATATTTCTACTGATATCTACTGTACTGGTGTTCACTGATCTTTCCACCAGGGCTGCTAAATTACCGAAAGGCCTCCTAGGGCGACAGCACGAGGTGGTCAACCAACCGGAAATGCGGTCCCCGCCTAAAAATTGGGCCAATTTCCGGTGTCGTAAAAAAGCTGGTTATCCAGTGATTTACTGGCGAACAGGGCGGGGGTTTTATTATTCCGTTTTATGTCCTAATTGCCCGGGATACCGCCGCGTTGCATCTCGGGACCTGTCATCCGGGTATCTGGGGCGCCAAAGACCTCTTTAATTGGCGTCACACACGCTGCACGGGGCCCCCCCTGCACTCGCGTTCGTTTTAATGAGTTTTCCGAAACAGTAAACCCATTAAGCTTCGCATGATATCGAAAATTATCCCAACAAGTTCAGGACAGCGATAAGTCAGGATGTCAAGCTGTGTCACTGTCAGGCAGCCATTAGGAAGACAGCGTTTTATGCACGAGCTAATGTGGGGCCAACAAAGAGCAATTTGGCTGGGAAATGGGGCACTTACGCAGGCCGATAAACAAATGGTAATCGGTTAAGTCCTGAAAGACAATTGAAAACATGGAATTCAGATGGGATTTGGAACAAAATGGCGGATGGAAAGACATAGAAATGTCAGTATTCGAATTTGGACTAATGCATTTGCATTGAGCCTGTCTTGTGAAACCTGTCTTTAACGTCCACTAATGCATTAAATAGTTTTAGAACATGAATGACGTCCTTTCTTCATTTAAAGTTGGTATTTTTCACAAAAATGACGTCATTAATCGGTCACTCTTTTCCATAAAAGAAGGCATTGATTGATCATTTTTTCATTCATAAAGTAATCACTAATTGATCATTCTTTACCAGAAAATAACGTCATTGATTGATCATTATTTTCCATGAAATGACGACTTTAATTGATAATTTTTTCAATCATAAAATGACTTGAATTGATAGTTTTTTCAATCATAAAATGACGTTATTTATGAATCATTTTTGCCAGAACTGACGTCATTCATTGATCATTTGTACCAGAAATCACGTCATTGATCGATCATTCTTTTCCGTAAAATAGTCATTAATTGATCATTTTTTCAATCATGAAATAGCCCTTAATTGCTCATTCTTTACCAGAAGATGAGATCATTGAATGATCATTATTTTTAATTGTAAAATTAGGTTATTAATTGGTGCATCTTATCCAACAAATGACGTTATTAATTGATCATTCTTATTCACAAAATGACGTCATTAAGTTAACATTTTTTAACCATTAAATGACGTTATTAATTGATCATTCTTATTCACAAAATGACGTCATTAAGTTAACATTTTTCAACCATAAAATGACGTCATAAATTGGTCAAATCCGTTTCAATAAAGTACGTAAATAATTGATTCTTTATTTCCAGAAAATGACGTCATTAATTGATGAGTCTTTTCCATAAACACCTACAAGCAATTTAACTGATATGCCTTACTTAAAAGGGCAAAGACAAAGACGACTAATTTTATTTGCATAGGAATCTAACAATTGTGCTGAAGTATGAACGTGTCAATAATGTTAATTTATGTTTTATTTTTACCATTTTGTTGGGCTTTTCAAAGGATAACGCAGGGCAGAATAAAGCAATTAATTTCCAAAATGTTCAAATTTTAGAGGGCCGAGCTGCGCAAATACCACACGCAGAATACCATAAATGTTTAGACGTCTGGCAAAGAGTAATAAAACACGGATGAATATTGGGCTCAGGATCAAGTTGGGGCAACGGGTAAAAAAATAGTGCATAATTAATGTCAGGGGATTAGCAGTAAGCCAAGGCTCTAGAAGAAAGAAAGCCGAGAAAAATGAACGCACTTCTAGAACAGGTCATGTTGCACAAAAGAAACGAAATATAAAGATATCAAATTTAAAATCCAATTAACAAATTGTCACAAGACAACTTCACTATTTCCGATTCTGAAAAAAGATTGTCGTATATTGCATAAATATTGCATTCTGTAAAAAAGTATTTTTTTCTTCAAAATAATGCAATAATGCCAGAGTTCAGTCCTTAGCATTTAATGTCAAAGCTCTTCGGTTTTTTTTACATAATCAGAATCTGCGTAAAAGGAAATTATTCCAAATCAACTTGAAAACAGCACGATATGTGCTTTTATAATTAAAACTGGTGTCGTCTTCAGAATATTGATTTGCATCTTCAAAGCATTCTTGTTTCAATTTCATATGCAAATGAAAGCCTTGTTGTAATGTCAAAAGTCATTTCAGATGTGACATTCTTTGCAATTTCGCCTTCTTCATTGACATCACTAAGTCAGAATTAGAACGCGTCTCACGTAATTCTTTCGCGATTTGGTATTCGTATCGAAATTCACAGTTTATGCACGCAAAACATACATGTCGGTAACATGTTATTGAAAATGCTACTGAACAAGCAAACATGACATAGTTTAACATGGTGCACAGACAATATGGACGTCGATATGTTAGTAGTGGAAATCAAAGCCATAACCCCAAAGCCATAACAAACTGAGATATGTTTGGCCATATCCGTACGTACATGTACATGTATGTAGCCATACAAGGACACATGAAAGAATATATCCAATTATCCATACAAGTCCATATATACCTGTACCCATTTTGTTCCAGGACCATTACTGACATTCCTACTCAGTTTACCATCACGTAGTAATGAAGGATCCACCATTATTGGTCGTATGGTGTTTCGGAACATGTTGGCTAGCTAATGTTACATTATATGCATGTAAGAATTTGCATTGTGCTACAATTACCAGTAACACATGCATATGGATTTTATGGACTTAAGTATAAATGAATAAACAGCATATGGACGCATATGGATGTGACATAAATGAATGGACATTCTTCAAATGGACATACATGAATGGACATTCTTCATATGGACATACAAGAATGGACATTCTTCATATGGACATACAAGAATGGACATTCTTCATATGGACATACACGAATGGACATTCTTCATATGGACATGCACGAATGGAGATTCTTCATATGGACATACATGAATAGACATAGGTCAATTTGTGATCGCTTTCTGGTCACACCGTATATGGAGCAAGTCACACATGTCCATATTTGGAAAGCTTCACTTCTTCAGCATGGGTGTGACCTCTAATGAGCCCTACAGAAGTGCCTTGCACAATGGGCGGCGCATGCTTTTCAATTCTCACATCCCGAGGGGGTATAATCTCAGGCAAGCAATTCACCCGGGCGCCAATCGCCTTTCAGACCATTACGCGCATATTTTCGGCGGTTTTATGCAAAACGCGCCCGTTGCACGCTCCATAAATCAGCAGTTCCTTTTGTTAGACAGCGATTGCGATGCTGCATTCTGGAACAACGGGACTAACGAGCGTTAAGATAAGGCCCTGCTCTCAAAGCAGCGCCACAAACGGACGCCACACGACCGAAGGACCAGGCGAAAAGCCTCGAAAAACAGAAACAGCTTCTGGAAAACCAAGATCCGGGTTCAAAGACTCCAAAGTCGTTGTTGAAAGCCTTGATCGAGGCCCACACCGGAAGACCACTTGAGATAACCTCAAGTATGACACGTTCAAGTGTGCAGTAAATAACACCAACAGAGAAATGGAGAATATGGAAACCGGAAGTGACACCGCTTGTAGACGTAGTTGGGATAACAGCAATCCCAACCGCAACGATTGCAGTTTTTGTACAGTAGTACTTGAAAGGTGTCAAACCAAAAGGTATTCAGCGCCAAACTCCCCAGCTCAAAACGGTGTAAGGGCCATTGCTCACCTGCTGCAGTAATGAGGAAGCAAATGGGACACCTCTAGGCCTTGTGGAAGGGAAATTGTATTTGCCTCCCATTTTCAAACCATTCGCGTGGGCTTGACAGCAAACCTTGGTAAGGTGGATACGAATAAAGGTTATTCAATTTTTGGCCCCTTAAAACCACGTCAATGTTCCTAAAACACGTTTTAGCAGTCTGGACATCTACATGATGTAATGACTTATATCAATGCGCTGCTGTCCAACTTTCTAGAAAAGAAGTGTTCTGAACGTTTATATCTGGTGGCTGCGGCGTACGTGTGGCACATATGACTGTTTGGTAAAATTAAACGTCATAGGTTGGCAAATTTGGCACCCTTTACTTATAGTACAGTACTAATATCAGCTATGGAGCATGACAGCTGGAAAATGCCAACCATTTGCAGAAAAAAAAATATTGAGAGAAAGAGCTGATAATCTTGATGAGGTGAATGAAACGAATTTTACAGAATTAAGTCTTGATTAAAAAAAGAAGACCTTTGCATTTTCTCGTGGAAGATTCAATCGATTTTTTCTTCTTAGCAAGTACTTAACGACTAAATTAAAAACGTAGACAAATATTTCGAAAATCCCTTATATTAATTTATTCTGAGAAAATAAGCGAAAAAAATCGAGACACATTTGTGTCGTTGTGCATAAATAGCGGCTTCGTGCTAAGCGTGTTTTAATCAGAAAAATGCAAATTTTCCCATTATCTTAAAATTTGCAAATGCAATTTTTATGTCTGATAAAGTATGTTAATAACTTCAAATATCCACATAATAAAGCGCGATTTACTTTACATGAGTAAAACTTTACATATTTATGCAGTGTAATGTCGTAAAATTAAGTGAAATACGTATTTTTGCAGATATATTTCCAATTTTTTTCAAAAAAAACCAACACTTTTCAGGGCAATTTTGCAAATGTTATTAAATTATTAGCACATTCTGAATGCGATCGCACCAAATTTAGATAATTAATTTTTTTAAATATTCAAATCAACAATAAAGCAAGCAGCATCTATGTAAATGTTTTGAAAAACTCCATAAAAGTGGTTGCTATAGTTCATTTTGTTTTTCATAATAATTCTTAATAGATCGACGAAGTTAAGCAAGATGGTTCAGAAATTATCAGTTCTGGTTAAATAGTTCACGCAAAATTTCGCAATAAATCACCTGCAATTGATCAAAAAGTATTGCAAAAGAAGTCGAAGATTGTAAAAAATTCACATTGAAGACAAACGGTGAATTTTTTTTAATTTTGGGAATTTTGGAATATTTTTATCAGTAGACACCAATTCCGATATCTAAATTCCTTGTTTCTTCACATTTCTTATTATAACAAGACAGCAAAAAACTGGGAAATTTTTTATTTTTAGAAGTTTACAAATTTCCAGATTATTTGATCTAAAGACACCTAAATTTTGCAATGTCTTTCCTTAGTAGATACCTCTATCAGCAGAAACCAGTTTTTAATTTAAAAATTCCTTGTTTCTTCACATTTATTATTAGAAAAAGAAAAAGCAATTTAATTTTTTTTAATATTTAGGAATTTTGTTAGTATTTCATCTAACGTCACCACCCACAATCTAGGAACACCTTTCCTCAGATTCATCCATCAAGCGACGCCAATTCCAATATCAAAATTCCTCGTTTCTTTCACATTCATTATTCAAGAAAAAAACAGAAGAAAAACCGGCTAAGTTTTTCCCCAAGTTTGACGATTTCTAGATTATCAAATTATTTCATCTGACGACACCGTCTTCCAATTCAGCAACACCTCTCTCCTCAGGTTCATCCATCAAGAAACACCAATTCCGATATCAAAAATTCCTCGTTTGAAGTCGCTCCTTCGCGTTCATTATTCAAGAAAGATAAAAAAAGCAATTTTTTTGCAAATTGTATTTGGAATTTGTTTTAGAAAAAGACACCAATTCCCTCATCAGACTGTGCATCCTCTTATATCCGGGCTGCGTGGTCACTCCCTGGTACTAGAGTGATTTTGGCAATATCAAAGTAAAGAATTATTCACACTATCGCCATCTTGGATTCATACAAATTTTATTGGACAGTGTTACCAGTCAGTGGCGGCAACCTCACTAATATCCCTAGGATATCCCTAGTTCCCCACAGGGTGCTTGCGCCTAAGACAAGGGATGCCCAGGCTCTGAACCACGGATGCGCTGCACTGACAGCTGAAACCTTCTGGCAGGGTTGCGATATGCAAAACCGGAAGCGGAGTTTTTAGCCCCAGATCAGAGTCGTTGAGCCGAGCAATTGTTGCGTGATTTCGTTTGCTCGAACAGTTTGGCAAACCGTTCGAGGGTTTCTTTAATAAACCGCTATCTCACCCTCTGCGCCACTTGCGTATTCCACAATGCAATCTCGTCGGCATTTCCATAGTCGGAATTGAATTCGCCCATGGTTCTGCCTCTCCCCGGGGGAAGGAGGTCCAAACTCCGATTGCATAAACTGCACGAAATCAGCTTTTATATCCAGAACGAAGCCGCTGCCTTTCCTGGAAGCCAGCCGCTATCACGCGAATTATCTCCCCCTCCACTATTCACCCAACTCTGGTAATGAAATCAAAACCCCATTTCCTAGCCCAGGTCCCAAGTCAGTAAAACCGTCATTGCAGATGTCCCCCAGCATCCAGAATCTTCGTCGTTTCAAAGTGAACAGCGTTCTTTGAAAGCGAAAGGCCGGATGTCAGCCGCACTAAGCGAATACTATGGACTGATATCAGACCATTTTCATTTCAAATTGGAATCGAAAATATGGAAAAAAACGGAAGTGGGGGTTTCCTTAGAAGTAAATTTCACTGCCCTGACTTATGCAATTTTCGAACAGATTTCCCTGACCACTGCAAATGCAAAATTTACCACATGCTGTATGCCTTAGGAAAGGGAATTTCCTATTTCAAGTGTTTCAATTATCCTTAATCACAGGCAACTAAGATCCAGCTTTTAGAGTCTTAATACATTTGTATAACTCATTATTTATTTATAAATCAATTTAATACAACTATTTAATATAAACTATTCACTAGCAATAGTGCCCACTGGGTTTGGAACTGTAAATTCCATGACTCTCCCATGCCTAGCATTTCTTCAAAGCTATTAAAATATGGTTTCCATGCTTTTCTTAATTCCACTCCTTTTCAATTACCTTGACAATTCCACCTTGACTTTTCTGATATATATATAAGTTGAAGATATTTTGAAAGAATTCGAGCTAAATGATCGCATTTTTGGAAGTTGCTACTCCAATTGGTAAAAATGTCCAAGTTCTTTTAAACTATGCCTGAATTTCAAAGACATTTTAAATAATGGGCGTGGAGGATATTTTTCCAAAAAAAAAAAGCTTTTGTGCCCTTTTTAAATGATTACAAGTTTGTGGGGTCCACGTGGTTAAATAAATTACATCAAATACAGCCCACAATTTCAAAAACTTAAACAAACTTAAAATGCAATAAATACCAGGGTAAGCATGAAATATTTCTCAGGAGATATAAGGAAAGTTCAAAAGTTCAGTAATTAGGCAGTAAATGGAATTTTCCATATTCATTGGTTATTTCATATCGCTGTAGACAAGCATTTTCGATAATGCGTCTTTCTCACATTTCCCAAAAATTACATCGGTGAGAAACACCAGCCAGGGAAACGCCGTGGGCGAAAATTTTCAAAAACAAAGCTCATAGATCATCAATTTTAGAACAGTTACATTCACAAACACAGCTTGATTACAGTATTCGAAGAACTCGAGCAAAATCATTTCATTTAAAGTGCGAGGTTGTGCAGCTTGGCAAAACAGAACGGTTTTAAACCATTTGAAGTAAATTCCAAATCGTAACATGCATGTGTTAGGGCTTTAAAACACGTGCCGAAATATAACGTAACGTTCCAGAAATCACCCCCACCCCATGCAACGCTTTGTAACAAAACGTAAAGACCCCCACCCCTTAGGTTATTTTTTTAGAGCTATAATTTATTGAGCACTATTTTTAATGGAATGGGCACTATTTACAAATTCCATTTAGCACTAACGTTGAGCA
>JAQIXS010006844.1:0-10034 GCA_034700785.1 Rossiulus vilnensis | reverse complement strand
ACATTCAATTTCAGTTTACCTTACACAATCATTAGTAACATTATTCTTAGGTAATGCGATTCTGGTAATTACTGAAAATGACATTACAAAATGATGGTGTAAGGTAAACTGAAATGGAATGTTTTCCAGCAATTATGTGATTTTAACTTGATCGTGTACGTTATCAAGCACTTCTCGATAACGCTCTCACTACCAAATCCGCTTGCCGGTTTTAAGCTATCGAAAGGCAACTTCCACTCACTTCTCTCAAATCTACCCGCAGCACTAATTGAAAGAATTCATCTTAGGCCTATTTGCTTGATTGTCGATGTGATATTTTCGTTCTATTGCCCCATCTTGTTCGATGGTAGGACAGATTGTGATGTTAAAGTTGATAAATCGAATACGAGGACTGCGTAGATAATGCAACAAGTGCACCATGGTCGAGTCTTCTGATGTCCTGCGCAAGGGTGTTTTGCTTATGATCACCCGCACCGTTACCCTAACCTACATTTCACACCCCTTTTTGTACACACAGTGGCGTTCTTCACTACGCAGCGACCGAACGGTGGTTTTCTAAGGAACAGAACAGCCACGGTGATGTGGAAAGCCTCGCTCGAACAATATTTTTCACGTATTAAGCCGAGGTGGAGCGCGTTGCCAACAATGAAAGGACTTCGACCTGGCTCGGAATGTTGACCTTATGGGCGTGCTTGAGAATTATTTATAGAATAATGGCAAAATTTATTGTTGTTATCGGCGAGTTTGGCCAGTGCAAAAGGCGAGATGTAATTAATTAGTCGTGGATTTCTTTGGGTTTATGGCGAAATCTCACAAGAGACCAAGATACAGAGCAAAGGACTTCACCGGTCACGTACTGTAGACCCTGGTGAAAAGATTAGTAGCCTAGATATCAGTACAAATATACTGATAGTAGTGAAAAAAAGTGATATCACTGAGCATACTGATATCAGTAGTCCAAAACATACTTTATAGATGTACATGTATGTAGGCTATAGTGATATCAGTAGAGAATCGCGTAGGCCTACTAATCTTTTCACCAGGGCACGGGTTTGCATTGGTTAGAAAATGCAATGCGTTGGCCAGGCCTTGTCTTTCATCATGACTGTGATCTCAAACGAAAACACTCAGGAGTAATTTACTGTAAAATTAAGAGGGTTCTTCTGATGTGATGTACTTACTGTAAGTGCATCCCTTGCAGGACATGGTGTTGGATTCCCAATGATCCTCCCTTACACTTGTCAATTATCATCAGACCATGTACTTTCATTGTTGCTGATTAAAACTGATTTTAAAAGCCTGCTATACACTAATCCAGAAGCGGTTTAACCCACCAGAGTTCTAGGTTTCAATGTATCAGTTTTCTTGTTAGTTGTAGAATAAAGAAACGTAACTGTACTATGCTACCAGCCTGCAGCATTTTATGCTGATGTTTCCGCTTAATGGATCGGTAAATATTCGTGATCAGTTAATTACCTCCACATATTATAGTAGTCCCTATCGGGCATCGTTCTGAATACATGCAAATGAATGTTAGATCAGCTGAGGACCTTAGGTGATGCATTGCTTCTTGTCATTTGTCAACTGCTGCTCTTTGTTGAAACACTTGTGGAAGCTCATGGAAGTCCTCCCACATGTGTTATGAAAATTACCTCTACCGTCATTAATACTTTACTAAAACATACACGTGTGCTTATTTGCATGTGTTAAAAAATGTCAATTTCTCTGGCGAGGTAATCCATTCGATAATTTCGCTCCCAGGAATCAAGTAGGCCTACATATAGAGTGGAAAAGGAACAGAAAAGAGGCTAATAAATTCTTGGCGCGTTCTTACGCCGAGACCTGACCTGAACTGTAAAAGTTGTGGAATGCCGGCAATGTTTACCCGGGGGCTTCTTAAACAATGATGGCCTCTTGGAGAAGTTCTTGTTTGTACCTCTAAATAAGGAGTGTCATTCGCCCATTTCGAAGTACTTTCGACGCTGTAATCATTAAGATAAGTTGTTTAATGTTTTCTTAAATTTAAAACAAATTACAGAATCATTTTTTTTTTTGTTAAAAAATGAACCCTTAACATGAAGAACATTTTTTTCTTTTCAAAGTAACAAGTCTCAGGACTGTAGGCAACTTCCAGAAAGATGAAGTTTGGGCTGGCTAGTTAGAACTACGAAGACGTGGATGTGGGATCATGTGACAATTAGGATGTTCGTGCACGTATTGCTCATATCCGAAAATATCCAGACCCTATCATGATCGTGCAGCCGAGTATTAGCTTTTATAGCTTCCGTTTTCAATCTCAAATTATGCATCTCTGCGACGATCGATCACATTCACAGCACTTGCACATGGAATAGTTGGCCAGGGTTTTAATAAAGCAAGAATTCGTCGAAGCTGGCATTAACTAATGGCCTACGTTTAAATCATGCACTTCTGAAAATGAGTTATTACCCGTGAGCCTCCAAGAAGTTCCAACGATTTAGTTCATTTGAAAAGCTCTGGAAATTAACACTTTTTTCCTTCAAATTTTGAATCTTTCGTTGGTCGTTTTCGCGTATCCACTAGATTTTCCGTTTCGCTTATTGTCCATGATTTGTCATCAGAGGCAAATCAGCGCTGCTTTGATCCTATGCTTTGCAAACACAGCACGTGATAAATTAATCTGAATTGCAATGAAAGGAAAAGTGATGTTGAATTGCAAATGATATTGAGCCTAGTGCCAACGTCCGGCTTCCATTATGAAACTGTAAAATTATAGCATAGGCCTACATTCCTTTTTAAGATGTTTGAATAAATGATGGAAATCTACGTTCATTAGTTTTCTAAAAAGTGGACATGGTATCATGCACAACTTTCTTTACAAGTCCTAATATATTAGTAACGATGTTAAAAAGGCAATAAAGAGCATAAAACAAATAATTGAAGGTTGCTTCTTGTTTTTACCACAAAATTTTCTGTACAGGTTACAGAACTGTGTGAATAATTGTATTTGCAGTCCCAAATTTCGCCATCGAATAGAATTAATAATAGCAGGCCTGTTTTTCAGGATTTTCTGAGTTCATGCTACGAGTGATAGGAATGGTAAACAGTAAATTATCACCGACATCATAAAGCTAAGAAGTACAGGTAACGGGTTGCGTGCAAATTGCGACAGTTTGCTTACTAGCCATTGTCTGTTGTTGTGGTTTACGTCAATAACAGCGTATTGTTTACGCGAAATAAAAATACTAAACGGTTTAAAGCGTCAATCTTCACGAAACAGGAACTAAACAGTTTGAATGGAAGTTCAAAGAAGTGGCTGCCTCAACCTTTACCTTGATTTTTTGTTCAGCCAGGTGTACTTGTTAACGTGTCATTAACCTGCTTCTACCGAAGAGCTAGCTGTAGTATTGCTTTTTGAACTGTTGACTGCGTTGATAACACCTGCTGGAGTCTCTCTCTCCCAAGAATGCAATTGTTAGAAAAGCCCTGTGCCTCCTTGAGCATTTACGTAATTTTCCATGCGAAAAACAAGAGAAAAAAAATATTCTCAATGAACTTGCTTATCCCATTCACAGACCTTATTATGCGGTGCTCCGAGCGTTGCGAGCAACCTTAAAAACGCCGCTAAGGCCATCTTTGGTCGAAGCGCTTTAGACTTGACCAAGCGGAACTAAGTTATTGGGTCCACGTTTGGAGAAACATCTTATGGTCACTGGCTGGCTAAGTATAAGAAAAATAAAATTGATGGTTTTATTGAACTCGCTTTCGTGGACGTCATGTTGTCAGATGCTTGGAGATTTGACTCAGTGCTGTAAATAAGAGAATGTGATCAACGCATTGCAAAAGAAATCATGGCATTATTTACATGCATCATTTTTCAACATTTCTTGTTGGCTGGCATGGAGTTGTTTTGGTCACTTCGCGGTACTACATCAACATTTCCAAGAACAGTTCATTTCCTTCAACTCTTGTCTGTCCTGTACAGACAAGAGTCCTGTGTTAAAAAGTCAAATTATTTAGACAACTGTTTTTAAAAACATTTACTAGACGGCTGTTGGCGTCAGTGAAAAGTACATTAAACAGTGTGACAATAGCATGATCACGTCTTTCTTTCCATGTTACGTTGATGAGGCTGATGGAGGCAGGAAGACAAGTTTACTGACTTGTAAAGCCAGACATCCTGTTCCAATTTCCCCACCTAGAAAAGCAGTGCGTTTCGGTTGATGGCAGGCGCGAATTGAACAGTAATCTTTTGAGCGAAATAATGAACGGTTTTCTTTCATTTCCGGTGCGATTTATGCATGGTGCTAGTGAAGTTGTGATTAGTACTTGATACTCGATATGGTCACCAATACTGTCCGTTCTTCAGATTTGGATGATGCCATTTAACCGAGCCCATTAACGGTTGAGTTCCTATTTAAGGGATATTCTGGATAATTTCACTGCATTAGTGAGTCATGGGTGTATCTTTGGTAAGTTATATGACTACTCATGAAAATACGGGGAAATTGGTGACATCATGCTTTTTTGATAAGCCAGCGCGCTGGTTGGTGGCAGGCGCACATTTCACGTAAAAAGTACCCTCTTCGATATTTTATTCAAATGGCAACTGCAACTGGATTATTCATTATTTTTCCTTCATAAAGTATTTGAATTTGAAAATTAGCAATTTGAGCAAATTTATGAGAATACATGTAGCTCAATTGCAGTTTATTGCATGAGGGGTGATAAAGATTTAAAGCAGATTATTTGTAATTTAAGGAAAGCTATAAAGAATAAGCTATTCATGACTCGTTTGTGTTCAAGTATCAAAAGCCGCATTATGGACGCCAACGGCATACTTGAATAGAAATGATATTATTTCCGTATAGATGGGATGACGCAAAATGGCAGATTATCCAGTTTTGTGAAATACACACCAGCACGACCACTTTTCTCACATTCACATAATTGGTGCCGACTTGTTGCAATTATGCTTGCCACTTTTAACCTCAACCATAGAAAGAGAAGGGTTTTCAATGATACTTGAATGAAATGAAAAGCCAATCCGATTGGCTGCTCTTCTTTAACTTAGATACAAAGTGGAGATAATTATGAATTCAATCTGATTCTGTTTAATAAAAAAAATACCGTGCTATTTGGAGACAATAACTTTCTATCAATGAATCAAATATGATTCATATGCTTGAAGGCCTTCTTAAGATAAGCCTATCGCACCAGAAAACAGTAGGCCTATACATGTAGGTCTACATGTGCTGTAATTGTAAAGTATGCGTCATGCTCGATTTGAACTGTGCAATTGATACACGCAAGCAGCCCATTAGTACGAGTTAAAGAAAGCCATCCATTCAACTTTAAAATCGAGGGGTTTTTGCCCATGATTGGTGGTATGTTTTACAAGAAATTGTTCGTGCTCTAATGAGTAATTTAAAGATATTGATTGCGTGAAAAAAGTATTTAAAGGTCTGATATTTTAAATGTGCCAGTATACAGGTACATCATGAATTGTTGGGAGCAATGGGAATAAAATATAGGCAATGTTATTACGACGTTAATGGTTAATGAATATACTTAATATAGGTAAAAAAAAGTAAGAAGGATCTCCGCATTCTTTTCTACACATCTTTGGAAAAAAAAGTGCTGTTCAATGTAGGTCGTGCTCGCTCTAATATATAGGTTAGCGCTGTTACATCCCCCTTCATGTAGCGTTGAAAACACCTTCTGCGAAGTCACACCTACTTTTGTAAAATTTTCATTGACTGCGTCGTTGCTAATGAGGGCAGAGCAGTTCAGACGTAACAACAAAAAAAAGTTGAAACAGCGAGATCTGAGTTCCTCGTCTACTCGTGAGACGTTGTAAAATAAAAACTAGTCTACTCACGGCCAAGATTAGCCCTATTACAAAGGGTGACTTTTGGGTCACGCTTGAGTCGAGCATCAGACAGGAAGTGCCCTGGAACGAAATCGATGAGGAATTTTAAGAGTATCACGACGCACATATTCCGCCAAAATATCAAATGGAAGATGGGAATTCAGCTATGGAGTAAAGGGGATTGTTGAAAATCGAACGCCCCAATGAAGAGTGTTTTGATTTTCACCATTTTCCCAACGCTAGGTTTATTCTGACTCTGTTCAGAAATTGCATCTTCTCGGTAATTTCATCTGGATTTTGCTAAGATTTGGGAATGCGTTTGATTGTAGCCCGCGCGTTCGAAGCCGGCGTTTAAATTTCTTTTTCGGTATTAAACGTGACTGAAATGATAAGTGACCTGCACCTTTATTTTGGAAATTGCTGAAGGGGAAATTTAGCCGCGATGAAAATCAATGTAAGGAAGAATTCGGCTCCTATCGCCATCTCTGTCCATCTTTGGACAGCCTTTCACTTCCTAAAATCGAGTTTTGTTGCGCTCGAGTCAAGAGACGTCTGACCAGTTGTTCGTGATTTTTATTTTTATTTCTCTTAATTGCAGGATGAACAGAGAGAGGGGCTTGATGTAAGAATGAATGGAATTAAGTCAGAAAATCAAAACACACCTCAGCTAAACGGTGATGCGGGACAACAGACAGTTGAATCGGATGGAGCCTGCGATGACAGAAAGGTAAAAAGCTCTTGACTATCAATCGTAATCCAAGATCCCATTGAAACTGATTTGGTTAACGCTAATAAATTTACCGCTCGATAAATCTTGATTGCGGATTAAGGCCAGCTCCTTCGCCAGCATGCTAAGCTTACTTGAAAGACAAGAATGTTGGTGAGAATGGAAATTAAGCGATAACGTGCCCGAAAAAGATGAAACAAACCGTAAGAATGTGAACTTTCAAGAAGTGCATTTTAAGAAATGAAAAGGAATAATGCAGGGTGTCTACTGGGCTGGAAATCCTGGAATTAGACTGGATTTTTATTTCGACCCTGGACGTATACAGGAATAATTGCTTAATCTTGTCAACTTCCAAATTCATTTTCGTCGAAAAAAGGCGTATAGTCCTGTAAACAATAAAGCTTGCAAAACACAAGTCTGGTGGAATGCTTTAAAAATAGAAATCACCCAGGGACAGTGTGTGCTCAGTTGTTATTGTAGCCATCTGTGATTGAACATGTATAAGTATTAGGATATAACATCGTTTAATAGCTAAAACTAATGTTGTGGTACATCTACTTCACATGGGTGTTTTTAGTTTTCACCATTTTATTTGTTCATCTTTCTGCAAGAGATATTATTTACGACTGTTTTACCGTTCAATTTCAAGAATGGTAAGATTTTGTTAACCGGTTTTGGTTCTGATCTCCTTGCGGTTCGCGTAAGCTTTATTTTGGCACAATTTGTAGCAAGCACCAAGAATTATTTGGACTAGAATCTATAGACTAGGCCCTATGTTACCAAATAACCTACACTCAGGTTCTGATTAATAGTAATACTCTTATTTGAAATGATGGAGCTTGGTTATGCGCAGTCATTATTTTTCCCCTGTTGGTCATTGAGTAATCCTCCTTAACGTGTTGCAGCCCTTTCGAGAAGCGCCTAGACCCAAGGAGACGCATAAAACTCGATTCGTGTTTATTTTAGTTGGAGAGCACTGGAAAATGATAAATAGCCAGTGTGTTTCTCTTTTGGCTGTATGGGTACGGCACGCATCACCAATCATCGCCAGCGTTCAGTTTTTCCAGCTACGACGTGTCTGTTAGATCATTCAGCGGATGGGTTTAAGGCCCTGACTGTTGGCCTTGAAGCAGGACATTTACATAGCCGTAGAAGGGGGACAAGGGTCGTGTGCATGGCTTTTCTGCTAACTCTGGGATCACGTTGCTTCAACTGCAAGAGGTAATCCTCCTCCCCCGGCTCGAGGGAAAGTGTTCAACGTTCGGGGCTAGCTGTAAATTAAAGGGGAAAAATAGGGGAACATGAATAAAAAAATAAGAAGAGCGCGTGGAATAGGGTTCAGTTGGAGGATTTTGTGTAGGTGCCATTGGCGCAGGCTGCAGGGAGCATGTGGGCTTTCCTAAAGGTCAACTGCCCTTGCAACTTGTTCATCATTCGCCCTAGAAAGTGGCGTGAAAAGGTGTTACAGGGTGTGTCACAAGTCGAATTGGATGCAGTTTTGTGTACACGCTATGCACATATCCCGCTATTCGGCCACTTTTTATATGACGTTTCGCTATAACGGTATTTTATGTCCGTGTTTCATTATACGGCCAAAACGCAAATGCGTAAACGTGCATGGGACCAAGACCCTGGGTCTTGAGGGTCTTTGGTCACTAGAATCTACAATGGTCACCCTCTTTTCACACCTTTTAATGGTGCATCCCTGAACATCCTGTTCCACAGGGATGAGGTTAGAGTGAGAGAAGTTCACCTAAGGTCAGTGACAACAAAGGTATCATGCGAATCTTCAGACTATTCAAAATTGTTATATTTTTATTTTTCAATTTTGTTTTGCCTCTTTAAAACAATACAATGGGATATTAGTTGCAATAAAATAGAATATAGATTTAAACATTTTAGCCAACAACTTAAGGTAATTTTGTAACGTTTTTAATTTATGTAGGTTTGAATGTAAATTGAATGTAGGTTGAATGTTTTGTTATACAGCATTTCGCTTTACAGCTAACTTTCTAGGAACCTATCTAGGTCGTCTATCAAGACTTCTGGACTTGACCAACATCCAAGCCTCGATTTTCGTTATTTGTCACTTTCTAAAACAAAGCCTCTTGTTGCATAAATGGTATGGGCCTATTCAAGAATGCTCGTGGTAGGAGATACAAGTTGAATTTATCAAAATCTCTAACATGCTATTAACTCCCGTTAATCTTGCGATAGCAATTTTGGTAAGTGTAATTTGATCATAGTGCAGTAATTTTCTGACAGTTGTATACGCAATGTCAACAATGCAAGTTGTCTGTAAAGACAATCCTTTGCGTTTATGATGCTAGATTATCTTGTTCCGCCATTAAACTAAATGCTGGTACTTAAATTGTTTATCGCCTCAACGTTTAACCTTAATGTTAGGCTAATTTTATGTTGCTTTTCGCGGCGGTTTATCTAATTAAATAGGATTTTTTCCTGCAAGCCTATTCTTAATTTTCTGCTTTTCTGCGCAATGCCCAGCATAGCGACATGTGCGCTTTAGCCTCGAAGCCAGAATAATCTGTCTGTTATGAGCGCAGATAAGCAATCTTACTTTGAGGCTAAAAGCAAGTCGAATGTATTTTAATATATGTGCTATGCAGCTTTGTAAGTTGGCCTAGCAAACGTCTGCCATGAAGGAAAAAAGCAGAAAAAAACTTGTAACATCGTTCTCGTAGTGTGTAGACAATGCTTCTACTGTGTAGCAGATCTAGGCCTATATGGTTTGTTCTCTGGTTTCCCTGTTTAATGTTGGGGGGAATTGATGGGAACTGTTGATATTGACTATGCTTGAAATGTACTGTCTTCTTGGTTTCGCTTAATTCCACAGATGGTGATGCCAAAAGCAATCAGATTTAAGAATTTTTTGTGTTGTTTTTTTCTTGTCAAATTCAACCTTTTGATTTTGATGCAATTTTATCATAGAAAAGCCTCCAGCTGTACGAATAACGTATAGCGTCAAAATGGCTTTCTCAGGCTCGACGCTGTGGGAGAGATTTTGAATGACTAGGAATGTTAGCTGTCCTCTTCAGGTTTATCAACAAATTAAAGCGCTGAATTGAGGCATCGTTTGCCACTCAACACGTCACGAGAGATATAGTAAAAGGCGCAAGAGTGACGATGGAGATGTCGAAACGTATTCTCTCTGAAAACAATAGTTGGAAAGAGGGTAGAAACACGTCATTTCAATTCTTCTTAAAATCAAGATATCCCTTTTTTTTCAGACACTTGCATCGTAGTAGACATCGATTGAATGCACAAAATGCAGCGATGACATTTTGGCATTTCGCTTGGCAGTAGTCCGCTTGTTAATATTGCATGCCATGCTACATGTTTTCTATTTTCTATTCAAGCTTCTGAAACTACTAGAAATTGATGTTGTGTCCATTGCGTAAATGAAGATAGGTAACTTCCACGCATGGCGTTTATATC
>JAQIXS010006843.1:0-10034 GCA_034700785.1 Rossiulus vilnensis | reverse complement strand
AGGCTAGATTCAATCAGGCGAGGCTAGATTCAATCAGGTTAGGCTAGGTTCAATCAGGTCAGGCTAGATTCAATCAGGTTAGGCTAGGTCAGGTCAGAAAAGTCGAAAAATACATTTACGTTGGCAAGCTGCAATGAACGCAAGCCATGCAGGGAAGCCCCAATTTAGTGTTATTTAGTGATAATTTATTGATTTTTTATATTGTAATATCGTTTCCGCGCTTGTTTTTGACTTTCTAGTCATGTTTATCAACGTCCTAAACCTTAAAATCGTCATTTTATGCTTGTTTGGGAAGTCCCATAAACTTTGAATGTCATTGCAAAAGATAGTTTCATAGTAACAATCACTGATCTCTGTTATCAGGACAAATAGACATTTGCAATTGAATTGCGCCATGGCTTTTTGTTTTATTGAGAGCCGATGAATTATTGTTCATACTGATTTTATTATTTATTCCAGGATGAATATCTGAGTTTTGTGGCTCGGCTAATTTTGCACGTCCGAGAAATGAGTGAGTTGAATGCTATTATTGTTATAAATTTTCGTTTAGCTTCGTATTGACAGACAGACTTTCTTTTAAATACCTGCAGTTTATTTAAATTGTACGAGGAACATTAACCTTTTAACTTGGCAATCTCAATCGTATCCCAGCATGCATCGCTCCTTTAACTAATCCTCTTTGGTATGCTGTGCATTATGCAACAAAAATGGTTGGCATATTTTGCTCGGTATTTCATAAGCCATAAATGTTCAAGCGAATTCTCTGGCTGTGCGTTTAATCTTTGGAGTATTGGGACTCATGTGGTTTGCTTATACAGGTAACAAATGACATTAAATTGGGGATAAATTTGCTTTTGTGAATTCATGAAACTGTTGAATCTACGTATTAATCCGCCTGAAAACCATAATTGTTCTTAACATGCTAACAGCTGTTTAAGACCAATTAAAAATAAAAAGCGGTTAATTAAATTGATAACTTTGCTAATATGTTAATCGTTTAAATTTCATTTAGTTCCAAAAAATTTGCTTTACTACGTTAGTTTTGCTCTGTGGCTTAATTTTTTTCAATAATGCATGTATGGATATTTTTATTGGTTTGCATAAGTGAGTTAGCATTATAATTTATACGACCTTAGTTATTACTTTTCTGAAGGTATCCCAAACGAAAAAAGTTTCTATCAGTATTTGAGCATAGGCCTATTTCTTGGATTATTGTTTTTACCCATGGTAACTAGAACAATTTCAGGGTGTCTACAGTTTGTACTGTATATCAAAGTTATTGATCACAACGTAGATCATTAAATTGGCGATAAAAACCGAAATATTAAAACCTAGACCACCATATGAGCGGGGTCCTGCCATAGTTATGTTTCCATTGCTGGTGAACAAGCACCCTGGATTATCGGGAATTACACTTGGATGCCCATTATCTCTAATGGATAGCCACTGTGTGTATCAATATCACGTCGATATTGAACTCCTTTGAAGTGGACTGTTGATGATGGTCACAGTCTCCAGACTCCAATGCAACCAGGAAAATTGCTGGAATTCATCGAGTCTGTACGTAGTTTTGCAAATATTCTCTCGCAATAATCTGCTGGCGTTTGGTGATATACAGTGTATCTTCGCAATCAAAAATCGTAGGATGCTTCCCAGCTAATCGTTTTCCTCGACATGATCCTCACGAGAATGTGTCAGAGATCTGTGATAAAAACTGCTGTTACCACAAAGGAATGCGAGTCAGTTTCGTAAATGTCACAATAAGTATGAGTGTTAGTGAAAAACGTTTAAATAAGTACTATACTGAATCCTTTTTTGTTGTGTTTGGTATTTAAAAAATTTATATTTTTTTGGAAAACTGAAAAGATGTTGACAGTAATTTGACGTTGAAAACAAAGTTTTTCACGTCTTAAAACTTCACAATGCTAAGAAAACCAGGATAAGGTGTGCTTTGAAAAAAATATTCAAGAATTCAATGTATTGTCTAATTTATTTATCTTTGTAAAAACAACTTGTTTTTAAGTTGTCAGGTGATTGAAGCCATTTAAAGTACTCTTTTCGTATGTATAGGTAACCCTCTGTCGAATGACACTTGTTTACTAACAGTTGGGCAATGAGTTGAACTAAGTTGATACTATTCATGTAGACACCTTGAATAAGCATACCTTGAAGGTGTTTAGTACGATACACCTGTAGCACTATGAATGCAGCATTGGCATCTCTCCCACAGTGTCGAAACCAAGTTGCAACCGCGAATCCGTAATCTCCCACTAACCGTCTTAACTCGGGACATGTGAAAGAAAATTTCCTATTAACCAACTACTTTCCTAACGCCCTTGCAGATTCTTCTAACAAACAAGCTAACCAAGGTCCGCCCATCCCGAGCGGGATGTCCATTGGCAGCAGCCCTAACCCAGACCCAATTAACGCCTTGCAGAGCATGGCCAGACAAGGTGAGGCACAGTCACCTTATTAAGCGTTTACATCCACTAACCCGTCCCTTAACCTAGCTGCTTTTCTCGTTTTTGTGTTGCTGTGCTAATTGCTTGTTCATTCAAACTTGTATTCGCATGGCTTTTTTGTGATTGTAACGCAGGCCAAGTTCCGGTTCCATCATGTCCTAGGCATTTGTCAGAAAAGAGGGATTTGGAGATGGAAACATTACTTGTGCAGTTAAACACTTGATAATTTAGGAAACCTTTGAAGCTGGAAATCTTTAGACTCACAAATTTGGCCTGGTAAACGATAGAAGTGGCTCGTAAACCTTATTTCAGACCCTATAATGTGCTAAGCTGCTCGTTAAACTTTGAATCGTATGATGTTGATTGGTGAGATTTCAATGTGTTAATTAAGTGCGTGACCCCTTTACCCAGTCGATTATTGCACGCATTCCGCATCGAGGCCAAAAGAAATCCAAATCACAGAACAGTTGTAGAACAGGATTTGAGGCTGTCCGACCATTAGCCGAACCTGAAGATCTCGTGTCGAACATCCATATTTGATTTTTAATATTTGAAACGACAGAAGGCCCCCTGACGTACTTTCCGGGACCGAACATGCAGCTGAGCCAAGCCCTAAACAACCAGAATCCGCACATGGGCTCTTCGTTGGCCACCCAGAACCCGCAGCTTGGTGCGGCGCTGGCCAACCAGCCACCTCCTGGAGCCACAGCAGCAGCAAATGCCATCGCCCACGCTGCTGCAGCGGGAATGGGGATGGGAGGACATCCTGGCCTGGGGCCGCAATCACAAGGCATGCAACAAGGATTTCCAAACAGTAAGTTAATGGGGAATTTCTATTGTGGTGGGAGTGAAATTACTTTGAAATTAAGTTCAGTTAGGTTTCGAGAAATAGTTTAAAAACTAGTGTGCGTTCTTGAGTTATAGCCATATTCACGTATTTTAAATCATTTAGAATTCTTTTTAAATGCTTTGAAGTTGTAATGCAATGAGGAAGAACCAATTCTGTAATTAAAGTCTGTAATATAAAGTTAAAAAGTAGATATCTTGTTTTAGCTAGGTCTTGAAATTTGGCTGTCGTGAAATCGGCTACTATCGTTGTTTCAGTGGTTGGTGGGATGCCTGGGCGTGGACAGATGATTCCAAACATGACACTCCCAATGTCCAAGGCGGCTTTGAAGCAGCAACAGATTCACGCGAAGACAATGCAGCAAGCGATGCAGCAGAACCAGCCACCCAGCATGCCTCCACCGATCAAACCCGGCAATCAAATGGTCAGCATCTCGAGCTGCTCTCGTTTCCAAATGCCACGGTTCCACGGTAAGCTCGGAAGGCCGAGTTTAAAACGTTTCACAATTTTCAGCAAGCGATGAATGAGGCTGTGATGATGCAGCGGGAGCAGGTGCAGCAGGCCGGTGGCCAGGGACAGTTTGTTCAGCAAAACACCCCGCCAATCCCGAGGCAGGGAACTCCGACTCAGTTCCTCAGACAGAGCCCTAGCCCACAGGTCAGACAAATTTCTGGTAGTTCTTGGCAATACCTCGTTTTCTATCTATCGTTTATATCTGTGTCTAGCAAATTTCAAGTTTCCATAAGTGTTTGATCGCTTCCTTTAGGTTTCTGGACACATGGGCATGGTTCCATCGCCAGCACAGCAGCAGATGCCGCCCAGCCTCAGGTTTGTCATTGAATGCATTTCCAGTTTCAATGCTATTTAATCGGAACTTTATAAACAACTTCAGCTAATGTGTAGTTCTCAGATGACACCTTCTCCAGCAGCATATCTTCCCAGCCAATCGCCACACATCATTCCCTCGCCCGTTGCCGCGCCGTCTGTGGGCAGCCAATCGGCCGGTCGCACTCCAGGGACAATTGGGGCGCCCTCACCGGGCAGCGCCCTTAACACACCTAGTAAGATATTTTTGTCACTAATACTTCGCGGACATTTTTGAGTTTGGTAGACTGTCTCGAAATTGTAGCGTTTGGGAACGAGTTGGTTGAGGATTGAGTGTCGGTTAAAGTGTGAACTGTGAGAAATAGTTCTTAAGGCGTTTCATTGTCCTTTCTTTACTCGAGTGACAGCCGGAGCCGTTCCTAGTCCCATCAACCGCAACCAGGAAGATCAAGCATATTTCGACAAGGTGAAGCAGCTATCCAAATACATTGAGCCTCTGAAGCGGATGATCGCCAGGATTGACAATGACGAAGGTGGGCATCATTGGCTAACTGACATTTTCTGTGCACACGTAAGTGCGGGGCAAGGAGTTGTCAATGATTTTGTAACAATTTATTTGGCAGATAAGAAGAAGGATCGGAGCAAGATGAAAAACCTTCTGGACATCCTTTCCAACCCCACCAAGAGGCTTCAGATGGACACGCTATTGAAGTGCGAGCAGGTGCTGGAGAAGATGGAATTGAAAGTGAAATCGGTAAAACTTCTTGAAACACTGGATTACCGAATTTTTTACATGGAAGTAATTTTTTTTAAAGGAAAAATCTCCTTCCTGTTGTTTCTAGGGGGAACCTCCTCCGGTGGTGCCCAGCAAAGAGTACAACCTGTGCCAGCCCCTCTATGAAGCCATCTGTGCGCACATCAACTTGCCCACGTTCAGTCACACCCTGCAGCGCACGTTCGGACCAGCCGTGGCGGCGTTACACGGGGAGAGGTTCCACCGTAGTCCACCGCTCAAGAGGAAGAAGTTTGACGACGACATGCCAGACATTCCCGACATTCTGCAAGGCGAGATCGCTCGGCTGGACCGCCGGTTTAAGGTCACGTTGAATCCGATTCAGCATTTTGGATCGCGAACGGTGCATCTGATCTGCCAGCTAGGTAAGGCCTCTTATGTTTCAAAAGGATATCATTGATTGGGTGAATGGAGATAACGTGGATCCATGCTCTCACAGAAAACGATCTGCTTTATTGGTGCCGCAATCTTTGTGTACACGTTTGTTTGCTGGTTTCGTGGCAATTGTTTTGATATGTCAATGAGCCACTAATCGTTTTTCATAGATGACAAAAACTTGCCTTGCGTGCCTCCGATCACCCTCACCGTTCCTGAAAATTATCCTCAACAAGCACCATTGTGCGACGCCACTTCAGACGACTATGGTAAGGGGATTATTTTAACTTCATACTTTCTTATATACCAGGCTCGCATTATAGGGATCTGTCAATTACTTGATCGGCTTTCAGAGTCAACTCAGTTTCTTCAGACGATACATGCAAATCTCCTGGCCAGGCTCTCAAAGATGCCCGATCAATATTCCATAACTTCTCTGCTTGACACCTGGGTGAGTTGACATCTGATCTCAAAATTTAAATATGCAAATAAGCTAGTAGCGTGAATTTTCTGTAGCAAGTCCGATTTTGACGATAGAAATTTTATCTGGTTTTGTTCTGGAAAATCCCGATTTTTTTCCCCCAATTCTAAAAATGTTCAGTTTCCATTAAATTCATCTGCATTGTTAGTTGGAATGCTCACTCACTCCTTTCAGTTTTTGGCTGATGTCTGGTGAAGACATTCACTGAGTTTGCCATTTACTTTATAGGAAATGAGCGTGCGACAAGCTTGCTCTCCCATCCTGACAGTTGGCAACGAAGCGACCGAGTGAGGTCTTTTGTAGAGTGCAGAAGGTGGGTCTGCAATCGAATTTATGTATTAACTTAAGAAATATATGCTGAACATTGTACTTTTTTATGAAATAATACAGACTAAATTTTCTACAATTTCTCCTAAATCATTTAATCGTAAGACCGACCTTATGGCGATGTCTGAAGGATAGATTTATCTGCCAAGGGAGTTGCTGTAATTAGCAGTGGTTGGCAGTGTAATTTGGAAAAGGTTACTGAGCCATCGTTTCCCAGATTTCTTTAACCTTATCCAAGTCCAGCTCCATGCAGATGTTGACGTTGTGAGGGTAAGGGCTGTTTGTCCTCCAGTCGGGGATCATCAGGCCTCTCGTGTGGCGCCCATGCAGCTCGACGTGCACTGGCCGCGTTACTTGCTTGGTGACAACTCCGGGATGCAGCAGCGCCGTCATCGCCAGCAAGTCGCAGCAATGATAGCCGGCACGCATCTTCACGTGGCGGCTGTTGTAAACGGAATTCTTTCTTACGTTGGCGATAAACTCGGCCACCTTCGTTCCCTGAGATGTCCACTTGTCATACCATTCCTAAAGAAATGTTGAAAGGAAGTTAATTTCGGGGATTCAAAATCGCCCATTAGGTCTGGGCCAGTTCTAGAAGCTGGTCCGTGCGAACCAATTTCGGGACATATTGGGTGGATATTCTGGGCGACATGGTCAAATTTCTGCGGCGCTCACAGTGCCTTACCCATGTCATCTGGAAGTTCGTTGACACCTCCAAGGTCATGATGCTCATGAGGCAGTTGAATTCCCGCAGCGTAATATCAGCCGCTTCTGGGTCCATGTTGAAATTAAACTCTGTGCAGGCACTGGCATTGCCCTTCGCTGTAAATATTTAATAACCGGATTTAAGGTTCAGAGTTCCCAACTAATTGCTACAAACAACACCAAAGACAAATGACCAGGCCATTGGCAAGTAAGAGGTCAATTCACCGTGGTTAAAGGAAAGATAGCATATCCCAACCAAAATGTACCTTCGATGTTTCCCCCCATGATGTACAGGTCCTTTAGATTGCTGGAGAATGATGGATCGAGCCTGTGTGCCAACGCCAGGTTAGTCAGCGGGCCAAGAGCGATAAGGGATATCCTCTTGTAGTGCTTTCTGGCCAGTTGCACCTGAAGAGAAATGGTTTTGGCTATTGAAGTTGGTGATTCGGATGCTCTTGTCCAGTTTCCGGCCTACCAAAGCTACTGCTGCCGGTTCCTCCCGCAGCCTGCTGGTGGGAGTGGGCAGCTTCTCCGCATAACCTCCGAGTCCATCCTTGCCGTGGTATTCGTCAGTCGGGACGCTTTCCACGAGGGCCGAGTTACACCCCTTGTACGTCGGGATCTGCAAGTTGAACACCATTCTTGGTGATGTCAAAGTTTCCTCTGGCCTGGGACCACTAGGAGCTGACTTCCACCTACGTTGGATTTGCCACAAAATTCCAGGATCCTTAGAGCATTCTCGCTGGCTTGGTCTACGTTCACGTTGCCGTGCACGGTCGTGATGGCCACGACGTCCCATTCCGTACTGGAGAGGGCCAACAGGATGGCCAGGGCATCGTCTGAGCCCACGTCAGTGTCGATTACCAGCAAAGGATGGACCAGGGACTCCATCAGGGATTCTGCCGATTCAGGAAATGCAGGTAAGGTTAATAAGATTTTATGTTGCGCCCTCAAATTCAAACATTGACTTGCCACTATCTTGCTGACTGTCAATTTGTGTTAAGGAGTGTCAATAGTGATGCAACATTTGACCAAGTGCACCAAAACTGGTTGGTTCTTTGTATCAACCAGTTTTATTGGTTTCGAACATTCGGAAATTGAATATATTATTTGGTTATCTCAAGGCTGAGCCACAGGAATGCCCACCATGCAAAAAACCTACACGTTATTGCTAAAGTTGTTTTCCCATGTAAAATTTGTTGTCTAGGGTCTGAGTTATTTTTATATAATTTTAAAATGTCCCCTTTATTTATAAAAATTTAAAAAAAAAAGTTAAGCCGGAGGTCGCGCATGTTTTTTTTTTCTTCAAATGTACATGTATGTAATTTTTAGAAATACACTGTTTTTAAATTATGAAAAAAAACTCGGACCCTAGTGGACGACCAGTTCTACTGAGGTAAAATTAAATTCAGCAATTATATTATTAGGACCAAAAATGAGTGATTTTTTTTTGCATGCTGAAAAAAGTGACTCCAAAGCGTGAAAATTGTTCCAACTTACCGTGCTTCAGAGGCAATTTAGCGTGGTGCCAGTACAAAGAACTGAAATGTAATCTAACAGCAGCTCTTCAGAGCGAATTATCTGGCACTGATGGGCGCAGCTAGTTCGCTCAACTCAAAGGTCAATGTTGTATGTCTTTTAAGTTGTAACCAAGTTCAGTCAATTTCAATCGTAAAAGTAATCTTATCTGCGAATTGAATTGTGAGGGCTTTTCAAAATGCAAAAGGTGGATCTGTGACTGAATTTATTCATTGACCTACGATATATATGCGTGAACGATGGGTGTTTTATTTAACAATACAGAAGCTAAATTTCTACAATAATTTCTCCCGAGTTCTTACAACGATGTCTCGAGTATAATATACTCATCCACAGAGGGAGAATGTTGCTGTAATTTGCAGCAGATGAGATTACTGTCGATGTTGCATTCTTGCAAGTTGTAACGCTTGTTGGCAGTGTTATTGGAAAAGATTACTGGGTCATCTTCTCCCAGATTTCTTTAACCTCCTCCAAGTCCAGCTCCATGCAGATGGTGACGTTGTGAGGGTAAGGGCTGTTTGTCCTCCAGTCGGGGATCATCAGGCCTCTCGTGTGGCGACCGTGCAGCTCGACGTGCACTGGCCGCGTTACTTGCTTGGTGACCACTCCAGGATGCAGCAGTGCTGTCATCGCCAGCAAGTCACAGCAGTGATAGCCGTCACGCTTCGACACGTGGCGGCAAGTGTAAACGGCATTTTTTGTCACGTTGGCAATGAACTCTGACACCTTCGTTCCCTGAGATATCCACTTGTCGTACCACTCCTAAAGAAGATGAGTTCGGAGATGTCAGTGTTAGGCGCTGAGCAAGGCGGCTAAAACTATGGTCTAGTTTTGGGATGCGGTTTATATGCGAGCGAACACAGTAGGCCTACATGCGGTTGAATTAAGTGTCGTTTGCATTGCCTTACCCATGTCATCAGGTGACTCGCAGACACTTCCCAGGTCAAGATTGTCATGAGGCAGTTGAACTCCCGCAGTGTGATATCGGCTGCTTCCGGGTCGCTGTTGAAATTGAACTCTGTGCAGGCACTGACATTGCCCTTCGCTGTAAGTAGTTAATAACCCATTGCACCATCATCGGCTAAGTTTAACAACCAACCACAGGCAGGGTTATTAGATATCTCGGTCGACTAACCTATTTGAGCAGAACTGAGAAGCTATCTGACAGTCAGAGGCTTTGTGACTATCTATAGTCTGTTAAAACTAGAATATACTGGGGATTCTAATGTACCAATAGAAAGGAATACTATTTTCCGATTAATCTTTCCTGTCCCGTGACTCATTTTCTATCTGGAAAGCATTGATGTGGTTTTATCTATGCTGGAAGGCGTAATCTATAAGCTGTATATCTCTGATTGGTTTTTGCTCAATATATTCTTTTCTCGGACAGACTATAGTTATCTTGCTGCAATGTTAAATTGACTTAAGGGTCAGGATGAAGATTTCTGGCTCGTACAAAAAGATTTAGGTTCAGTCATCTGTCATTGCTGAATGAGAATTCACAACTAATATAGACAAGGAACACTGAAAGACAGATGACCAGGCATTTGGCAAGTAAGAGGTCATTTCACCGTGGTTAAAGGTAAGATAGCAGCGTATCCCGACCAAAATGTACCTTCGATGTTTCCCCCCATGATGTACAGGTCCTTTAGATTGCTGGAGAATGATGGATCGAGCCTG
>JAQIXS010006842.1:0-10035 GCA_034700785.1 Rossiulus vilnensis | reverse complement strand
TCACTTAGCACAAATTGAATGCTTCATCATTAGATATGAAAGGGGTCATTTATGGCTCATGAACAGCTGATTAGAAGGTAATTTAAATCTGATGAATTATTGTGGTGTTACAAATCATCATGAATAGTTTGACTAAATTCTGCAAGTAGAATATTTGATAATAAAACAAGAGGATCACAGCAATGATAAGTCTGTTCTGTGGAGTACTTATAAATTTGAAAACTATGGCCTAACATTGACTACATCAGTAAAATACAACGTCATCAATTTTTTTCAATTTGATTATTTACCATGGCATCTAAAAATAAACCTAATAAAATTATTTCTAGGTTTTATTTTCATCTTTTGACAGACAAAAACACTTCGCATGATCAAATGATGTTTAGTTGGCAAGTTTAAGAGACTAATACCAATATTCACACAATGGGCAATCATCCATGTAGAAAAACAAAAAGAATTTTTTCTCATAATTATTAATATGAAATGAAACTAGAAAATGATAACATGGCGGATGACATTCTAAACATGAAAACTGGAAAAAGAAACTGTACAATATATATTCATGACTTACTTGAATTCTGTGAAAACTAACTTTTCATAACTGAAGCTCTTCCAGCCAATCACCACAATCTATAATCATAGGTGTCAATATCTACATGCACTACTTTCTGAAGCCTTTCAATTTCTTAAATAATATCAGAACTTGATAGGGAATGGGAAATGCAACTTTCACATGATTTTCTGTCCAAAGCTACAACTGAGTTTCAATTTTCTTTTTCTTTGAGTTACTTTACACATATCTGGCATACAGTGACACTACTATATTATTGTTAGTTTTAGTACATAGTTTGCAAGTATCTAGACAAAATTCCATCAACTTTCTTAGATACTAAAAAAGTGGCAGACGAAAATAAAATTAGAACAAGTGTATGATCTACATTCCGATGTTGGCAAATGTTTTCATTCTGCCTAAAAGCCAATAAAAAGAAAGCAATCACATTTGAATAATGCTTCATGTGTTACATTGAAATGGCTTGTTGACCTATAGACTGGAACATACCTAAACAAATCATAAAACTACATGCATCCATTCAAATTGTGCTGGACAATCCAACGCCCATTCAAAATCCTTGTTAATGAAATAATAACATACCTCATAGTTCAAGAAAATGTTTAGCACTTCTGTAACGGCATGAGTAGAAAAGTTAAGGTCTTGGTTTAATTTCAAGTTGTACAGCAACATTAATGCCAAGTATTATTGTACAAGGCATACATTACTCACAATTTACTAGACCTGAGAAACTCGCATAATGAACAACCCCTTGTATTTGCCTGCTTAGGCATAGATTGTTTCTGAAATTTACAAATTCCCAATATCCTTTATGATCATAAAAGTGTAGGGAGTAAAGATTCAATTTGCAGATATAGAGGATGAGGTATGAAAAATATAAAGATGAAACGTGAATGTTAGTCAGACAATAGTTTCATCTACTGATAACACTTAAAATGTTTTGAACCTGTATCTTGCAGCAGAGATATGGTGCATACACAAGAACTTAGTAGTTAGTTGGTGCTTTTTGGGGTGTAAAGTTTGAGCGTAATGTTCACTGTATGTACTGGAAAGGCTGTAAAGCTACAAAAATGTGTTAAGACCAATACTGTATGTCACTACAAAAGTTGCATAATAGTGCGTTACATTCCTTCACAAATCAAGATTATTTTAGAAAAGAACAAGAAATCAATACCTTGCTTTCTTAAACTTGACAATTTGTAATTGTAACTAAGGTCGACCTGCAAGGCCTCTTACAGGTAGCCAAATCTCAACACATATTGCAGTGTTCGATTTCATTCTAAAGAAACGATGAGATGAGAAAGATGAGAAATAAGGAAGAACGTTCCCAGAGAAAAATCTTTGTGAAAGCTGACAAATGCTTTGTGGTCATCATAGGCGACACACACAGTGATTGTGAAATGTGCCAGCAGCCAATGGCCAATGATAGTGAGATGCATTGCCAAAGTCAAAAGCTGATGTGAAATATTTTGGCAAATAAGAGCTGAGAGACAACTGGCTAACATTTAAGTACATATTTGTGCTGACAAGTAAGAATTTTAGAAATGTTGACGATTATGGTAATACCCTCAACAAGTTATTGGCATGGCTATTTCCACGCAGACTGGTGATTTTGAGTCCGATTGTAGTATGAGAGAAGCAATCACGCGCACCGTACATACACGACACCACGTTAAGACGTTACTCTTCCAATGGCTGGCAAAGAAAACAAAAAAACTGGCTGGACTGGCGCTTTTCGTCTAGTGAATTATATGGATTTCATCTTATCTTCTGTTGCACGAGAGATAATTGAAAGACTGGATGAAATATGAAACGTTCTTATGGTAGTGAAAGTGGTATTATTGGCTGATTTGATGAAGCCCTCACGGCTGATGAGGGCGACAACACTGACGAAGATGGCGCTTTAAAGTGCTTAAGCGCCAAAAGAAAACTAAAGGAAGATATTACGTTTTTTTCTATAAGTTTTCTCTTATCTTTGGGCTTCCACTTCCATACTTTGCGGCTGTGTAGCCGTCGCCATATTGGCTTTTTGACTGGGAGATGTTGAGAAAATTCCTGCTGGCGATGAGCTGAGTTTTTCAGATGTGGACATTTTTGAGAATGCCAAAAGCGCATCAGGAAAATTAGGTGGGGTGGCAGGAGTGTTCGCAGGGGTACACATCTAAAAAGAAGAAAAATAATACAATTATATAGAAGTCTCGAGTCGCACGTGTCGAAAATAAACTGTACAGTTATAAAGGTAAATAGCCACAAATATCTCTTTAAAACTGTAGTATTAAATCACTACAAATATACCAAATATAACGCCTATCATAACGCAAGTGTAAAGAACGGTAGATTCTGAACGGTTCTACGACATTGCCTCAACAAACTAACGCAACCTCCTAATATGCAAGTTAAGACTATTTTTTCTGTTGCAACAGTGGACAGTTTCTTCGTTTCAAAAATCCTCATGCAAAACCAGACCATTATGCGAGGATTATTGATACTTAAAAACATACAGGTTTTACTCAGCATACAAAGGATGTATTATTAAATATTATAGAAAAAAATGAAACGAATTTATATAGGTTGTCGAGTTAGGTCCATTATGGGACAATGTTCAATTCCATTTCCTGCTTGCCCTCCATTTTTTAATAATAAACAAACAATAACAAGTATAGTGACCTCTTGGCAACGAGAGATGAATAAAGCGCCAGTGTCAGTGACCTACCTCGTAATGTAATTTACCACGGTTATATGGGGGGAATTGTATAACTAAAAAATGCTCAGGATCAACTGATACAGAATAATCAATTAACATTCAAAAAACTAATTCTCAGACAAAAAAAAAGAAACATAAAACTTTTTCATTTAAAGTATTATTAATATTTCTGAAACTAACTTTAGTGCTTGGATTGTTGAGTCAAAAGGATAGTCATTCATACAAAATAAAACAAAATCCAACGTATCTGCTTTAAATCTGTAAATTTATTTTTGTCCCCGTGTAAAATGTGTCGTCATCTACGGTTTACATTATTTTTTTTATAATTTGAAGATGCCCCGTTGTATAATGTTTTTTTGTGTTTTGAAATTTAATTTGATTGATAAATAAATGGGGTATTTTCAAATTGTAAACACAACGTTCAAAAAAAACGTTAGGAGACGATCAATTCCACATCGGATTTCAAGAAAAAATTCGGGAAGGATTTTTTTGCATGGTGATATACCAATTATATATGGATTATTAAACTGGGCATTATGAATAGATTAATTTATATACATGTATAAGCAGGAAAAAAAAACAGTGCAAATACCGAAAACCTGCCTAATTAGACATCACTTTTAAATTGGATTAATACAAGCAAGTATCACGTTTTAAAATGACAAGCATTTTTGTGTGAAGTCCAACTGGGAAAGGGAAGGTGTAAAGGCGAGAGATTTATTGAAAACCTAATACAACCCAGTAATGCAGACGGAAATAATTTCATGTGAATTGGTTAACTGAACAATGTTAATTGTGGCAGTCAAGAACCATGGAATGTAAATCGGTAATGAGCAATTTATTACAGCAAAGCCAGCCTAGTAAGTATATGCAATATTTAGAAGCTTCAAAATCTTATCACAAATTAAAGGGAATTATGAGTATGCAAATGCCAGGGTTAAAATTTTAGGTAACAGCAACCGGTTTTTAAAATTAATACTTCATGCATAATAGAATGTTACTTTGAAACACAAATGCACTGGCTTCTTTGGCATTTTTCTAGAATTTCTAAAAGCAAAGGTAGCATTTACAGATAATTCATATAGAACAGTTTCAAATCAGCGAACCTTATCGTGATCACCGATAAGAAAAATCAGCTGATTGAAATTTAACCTCAAACATACTGTACATGTATACAGTTTGGGGACATTAGCTACCACCAATTAAGAAACGCAAAACCAATGATAGCGTTGAACGGGTAATATTTATATACACTCTAAAAGGGCAACGACAGTCGATAAATAAATAGACCAGTGATGTACTTCGCGGTTACCCGAGTAAGATTGTCATGTTATAATCAACAATAACATCAACAGTTGAAAAAACACATGGGAAGTAGTCGGGGAATCAGAGGAATCACGAGTCATGATAGTGAAATATTTCACTATATAACAATAAAAAATAGCAATTATGATATGTACCATAAATGATTTGTTTTAGGTTTCGTTTTTCCATTGAATCACATCATGTACATGTATACGAAATTGGTTTGTCGATTTTTTTTTCAAACTGAGTAGGCCTATAAGACGTGTATTGTTGCATTCTTATGCTTCACATGCAAGTTATTTAGGTAATGGTTGCCAAACAGTTTCAACATGCGCCTTGAACGTTTGTGCCAAAACATTCTATTTAAGACATCCGTGCATCCCCACTGTATAAATATACGAGTTCACCTTCCAAGTTATAGTGAGTGCACTGAACAGCGGAATGTATCAGACTACTATTAGCTCCAGCAGTATTAACAGGGGTCAACTTGTTTGTTGCCTTATTAAATTTGTAAAACGATACCCGTGGTCACCTATGACTATAAGGGGGTAAGCACTATTTTTTGGGAAGAGGAAAATCACAATCAACACCAACAAAATATGCAATCGATCTTGTGTTGGTTATTTGATCAATGGTGTCAGTGTTTATACTCGCAATTACATGCGAGTTGCAAACCTTCAGTTATTTTTAAAGTTTATGGAAAAATTTCCCTGCCTTGATTAAAAAATATTGATGGAATAAAATAAAAGCAAAAATTAACAATTACTTATAAATTATTTTTTATTATTTCAAAAGTATAAGTGCGACTAGATACGCCCTCGTTTGACAGTACCATAAACAATTAATCAATTGAGCGTACGGCACGGAAAGCTAGCATTTTAGCTGATGAAAATTTTCCTGACTTTCTTAGGCTGTTCCTACTTCCCTGACAATTCCAAAAATGTTCTGCAAAATGTGCTTCATATTGTATCATCACCAAGCAGCTAATGGTTCGGAAAATGTAGGCCACTAAAATTTTTTATGCCTACAAACACTATCAGTATACAGCGCAGAACTATATACAATGTAAGCAAAATACAAAATACGTAGACTGTTTGCTGCCCTTTTGCAGTCAGGTCCATCATACAATGTATCATACATGTAACAGTCAAACCCAGATTGTTAACTGAATTATATAGTAATTGCAATAAAAACCAAGTTCAAGTTCATTTTCAATAATGTGGTGAAGATCAACAACCTTTACGTTCATTATGGCCATTATGTGATTACTGTTGCAACTATGAGTTTCTTGACTTCAACAAGCTGTCCACAACGAATCAACAAGTTTGAAAAACAAAAATTTTATTTGTGTTATATTTTCCTTAATCTTTACCATGTTTATTTTCTGGAAACAGGTAACTAAGTGAGCTTCTTCTGTTTTATTTGGGATGGATTTTCATGGAAAACATTTCCATTTTTTTCTGGCATCAAACTTAGCATGATCAATCAAGACCGTACATACTCGAAAGCTAGTTACAGTACATGCACATTGATCAGAACACGTGACAAGTTATACAGAACATAAATTATTTATAAAGTGTTATAAACATTAATTAAAAGCTCTATAAATACTACAACTGCAATTAAAATACCAGCATCAACCCTTGACCACGATGCCTCGGCAACAACTGCGTGTGCTTGGATTTATATTATAAATTATAGGCTTACTGTATAATCTTAAACATTTCCGTTTCCCTATTTGCATACCCATATATTCACAGGGGTATAATATATTTTAGTTGCGAATAAGCCTATATAGCATTATCATATGAGCAATTTGAACACGCCCAGAAATAAGTTACCAACTGATATAGCGAGGGTATAGGCTACTTTGTGTCGCAGTACGACTTTCCTGATAATATCACACATCGGCAAGAACAGTGACATAACTGGAAAACGTCGTTAGAACAGTGCTCGATGCGTATATTTGACCTCCACATACATGTACTGGAAAAACTTGCTAGAAAAAAAATACTGCCGAAGATATTTTTCTGAAATTTTAAAGAAGCCTAACCTAATTGAACACAATAATTGTAATAATTTACTTTGAATCGTTATTGTGAAAAATCGTAGTTGTGTCACTGTGCTTACCGGTGTGCGATATGGATGACAACATATTGGCATGGCATAGTAAAAAAATGTCACCACTATCACTTACTTGAAGTAATTCGTCAATTATGACATTTTCGAGATTTATAACAGTACGATAAAAAATGAGATTAAGTTTGAAGGGCTCTAGTTAACAAAACTGAAGCCTATACTGATTAGTGCATACAAGTACTGTATATACGGGTATATCAAGCCAACATTTTGTTTTATAATACAGTACATGTACAGCGTACGTTCTTGTGCTTTTTTTTGTGTCGAATGAAATATTGGATGCACTTGCCAGGAAAATAAAAAACAACAAATGCTCATCCATTATTCATGTCAGAATGAACTGTTTGCAAACAAAGTACGAACAGGCCTAGGCCTGCTGATAGGGAAACAGGAAATAGGACGGATTCCTGCATGACATACGTTCAAAAACCAGTTCCCATACACCCTGGCTGTGCTTACCCTCATCTTCACCCTCAGCCCATTCTTCTGCGCGATAATATGATTACAATAATAAAACAATTCATAACGACGCATACTGCATGATTCATTGATATAAAGAAAGAAAAATGGTCGCCGGTAGCAAGGTGCAGTGCACTTTGGATTTCGAGGTGCACATGATGATGTAATACACAACTTTTAAGAATACCTGGGACATTTTGCCAATTTTGGAAGATACGTGGACATTACATACAAATAGGGCCTACGTATACGTAGGCTAGACTTTAATTGCTTGTTCTAAAATCTAAAGATCTAAGAAAACGCCGACCGAAAAGGATGCCCGATATGAAAATTAGTGTGACATCTTTGCTTTGAGTAATTAATTTAACTGCTAAATTTATTTCTTTTCCGTGTAGAATCGGTTGTCCACTAGATCTGAGGTATTTTTATAATTTGAAACGTCCCGTTTATTTATAAAAAAAATTAAATAAACTTGGGGGATATAATGTAGAGACAACGTCGAACATGCAAGCATAAGTATATTACATAAGCTAATTAATGAAATTTATTACTTTTAATTCTCAGAAATGTAGAACTGCAAAGGTCGTTAGATAAGCATTTTACTGGCGCATACATGGCGAGATTTAGTTTTGACAACAAATTTCACTGTTGTGCACTCAAGCAAATGAGATACTGCACTGACCTTAATCAATATGTTAAATATCGATTTACTTGTTTTATCAAATGTACCATCAAATGTACCAGCACATTATTTTTCTCGAATTTTACACTGTGATTAAATACATTTTGGATATTGGCATCTTTTCATGTGGGCCTACATAAAAATTGCCACAGACTACATGCACGCTCATCAGCTGTGGTTTTAGAGATAAGCCAAAGTAGCATTAGAGCTACAATGAATAAAATGCTCTGATTTCATTACACACTCCAAAATAACCTTGAATTTAAAGTAACTAAAATGGTTTCAAGTTCATCTTAAAGCTGGAGTTAATTGAGCAGGACGCATTAAATGCATCGCTTAATGTTGCAAGCACAAAATTATTGAATACACACATATAAAGGACAGCCTTCATAAGCCCTATAATAAAAAGTAATGTATGCACTTTTTGAAAGTCTGACAAGTTGCTTATTAATTAAACGAATCAATGTTATTTGAATTGGATTTTAATGATTAAAACTACTAGTATATTTTTAAATAAGTGCGTGTTAAAAGGACATGCTATCATGATATATTGGCTATTATGTTCAATAAGAGACCACAAATATATGCAACATCACATGGGAAGTTTGCATTGCATCTGTCTGCATAGCACTTATCAAGATGATTTGAAATCCTCAACTAATGTAGGCCTATAGGAATTGGTTCAATTTTCTGACCATGCAATTTTTCACAACTAGCATAAACGTCAGTGAACATCAGTTCATTGAAGTATATTGGGAGGTCCCAAAGCACATAAATAAACAAATCGACAATGTGACAGTTTATGTTCTGCATATATTACTAACCATGTAACATGCCAACTGCAGTTTGTGACCCTATCCCCACCATACAAGTAAAGTGTTCACGCGCTAAATGTAATCTGATTGGAACTTGGTATGCCATCATCGTTAATTTGGCGATAAGAAAAAAAAGATTTTGAATTTGACCCTGCACAAGTTAAGCTACTGAGAATATTAACTTGCAGATCGAAAAATAATTCATATACGGAACATTATTGATATACAATACAGAAATGCTATCTTATCACGTCTTGTAATAGCAATCATTTATCGAGCTGGCAGATATATAAATACTAATATAACAAATTGATTAATATATATTAATATTTATATAGAACAATTAACTTTGGATGGACGACGTCAGCTCTGTATTTAAAATTAATCAAAGGTCAACACACATTCCATTGCTCGAGATTTTGATGACATGGTTATAGTACTTAATTCCAGGCATATATTCGCACGCATCCTAGTTGTCATAAATTTTACTTTTATGTAACGCCTATAAAGCGCAAATTAATTAAGGATGGCAGGTATGACTTCGCTGACAAACATTCCGAGATAATCAACATGATTGCTTTTCGTATTATGGTTGTCAGTTGCTACAGCGGAATGGGGTCCTTAACCACTGCATTTTCAAATTGATGTAAAGTGAAGCATCGTATTGATAAAACAAAAAAAAATAAACGTTCGGATAAACGATGTAAAATGATGGATGAAATTACTTACTGGATTTAAATGCCCATGATGATGATGAGGTGGGTGATGGTTATGGCAATTATGACACGTTGGTATTGTTGCCTCTTGGAAAAATATACTTAATGCCGTCTGAAAGTCAAAATCGCATGGTTACGCGAACATAAACATGACCCATATTGGCAATAAAACGAAAATGGCGACATTCAGCATATCAAAACAAACAGTAGTGATCGTCTTTCGTAGCGCTCTAAGTGGTTTCAAATAGCTAAACATCGCCAAAAATTGAGCGTTAATTACCTCGAATTGCCAATGGGCCGCTTGTAATAATTGTTTAGCTTGTTCTCTGGCACATCCCGCTGCCAAAACAAATTGATTTATCATAACTTGCTCCCGTAAAGAATCCATGTTCAATTGAAACTTTCCCTTCGAACGGAAGGCGTGCGAATTGTTTTGGAACCGAACGAAACTGGAAAGCCTGACGTCATCCAGTATCTGCCTCATCCTGATTGGACGAATAAAAACTGGCTATTCCTTTCCCTATTCATCCTCCCAGGCATAGCTTCGTATTTTATCTAAATTGAAATTGTTAACTGTAAAGCATAAAAAGCAAGTTATGATTTAAATATAGATTGTAATGAAAGCAATTAAGCTAATATTTTGA
>JAQIXS010006841.1:0-10040 GCA_034700785.1 Rossiulus vilnensis | reverse complement strand
AGCTCAGTATCTAAACGCTAAACTAAATTAAAGCTCAATATCTAAATACTAAACTAAATTAAAGCTCAATATCTAAATACTAAACTAAATTAAAGCTCAGTATCTAAACGCTAAACTAAATTAAAGCTCAATATCTAAATACTAAACTAAATTAAAGCTCAATATCTAAATACTAAACTAAATTAAAGCTCAGTATCTAAACGCTAAACTAAATTAAAGCTCAATATCTAAATACTAAACTAAATTAAAGCTCAATATCTAAACACTAAACTAAATTAAAGCTCAGTATCTAAATACTAAACTAAATTAAAGCTCAATATCTAAACACTAAACTAAATTAAAGCTCAATATCTAAACACTAAACTAAATTAAAGCTCAATATCTAAATACTAAATTAAAGCTCAATATCTAAATACTAAACTAAATTAAAGCTCAATATCTAAACACTGAACTAAATTAAAGCTCAGTATCTAAATACTAAACTAAATTAAAGCTCAGTATCTAAATACTAAACTAAATTAAAGCTCAGTATCTAATTAAATGGAAGTACAATTTATAAATAAAATGAACTGAAGTTTAATGTCTAAATACTGAAATGAAACGTTCAGCATAGGCCTATACAGCGTAAATACTGAAGTGAACTTGAGTTCAATATTTGTAGGCACTGAAGAGAACTGAACTTCAGTATCTAAACACTAAATTAAAAGTTCAGTATCTAAATAAATTGAGGTACATTTTCTAAATAAATCATCCGTTTCCATTTTTTAAAAAAAATTATTTTTTATTTTTTATTATAATTTTATTTTACATCGGTGATGATTTTTTAGCTCGATTCCGAAACTCGGTTTGTTTTCGTTGACACAATTTGTTGGCGTTTGAAAAAAAACGACGTCACCTGAAAACCGGAAACGCTTTCTTGAAACCTGGCCAAATGGTCCTCCCCAAATCCCCGAATTGAAGTTTAAATTACTTTTCCATGCCGGAGATAACGCTCCGATGGAAGTGAGGAGGGGAAGGGGGGGGGGAAGGGCAGGCATTAATTTTAAACGGGTACACAATTTAAATGCCCCGAAAGGCGCCTGGGGCCACGGAGGGGGGGGGGGCCTGCATATAGCTCCCCTTTTGTTTTCGCCAGGAGGAGGAGGAGGAGGATGGATGCCTCTTGAGCTCTGCTTCAGGAGATCCTCTTGGGATCTATTTTGAAATTTTATGTTTTCACCTAGCCACGTGATTATTCTTTTCAAACGAGCCCGAACTGCGATGAAGCCCTTTTGAAAACTAACCCAACCCTATCACCCCTCCTTAATCCTAGCAACATCAAGGCCCCTGAGGACCCCCCCTTCCTTCCCAGACAAGAGATTTTTGTGAAAGAAGCCACGATTTAGATTGTTATATCAGATTTCCTGTTTCGTCAATTCGCACAGGGCCTTTATGTGCCTTTATCACTGCAATTCCCAAGTTCGTTTCGCAGTGATTAAGACGTGCCCATTGCTGGGGCTCCCTCTGGTCTTGCGGACCAGAGATTCTGACAAAATTCTAATATAATTCTAATATAACTGTCCATTCTAATGTTCTTCACCACCTCTAGCTCCAAACCAAGTGAGTTAAAATTATAGGAAAAAAGGACCGAAATATGAAGTGATGATGTTTACGATACAGTTAAACCTGTCTATGTTGACCACCCGAGGGACCGGACGAAATCGGTTAATGTGATCAGGTGGTCGATATACTGAAAAAAAATTAGCATCAACAGTATAGGTTAGGCTTTTTCAAGTTAACATTAAAAATCGGTCAGTGTGATCAGGTGGTCTAAATAGCAAGGTGGTCAGTTTGGCAGGTTTCGCTGTACGTGTATGTTTCGCCCTATTTCTGTAATGTGTGGCGCAATATGAAAAGGACCCATATCTTCGATATGGAGTTATTATCGTGATTAAATTCGTCGAACAGATGAAATTAAATAAAAATGACACCTATGATAATTAGTTTTTTATGAATGTTTTTTTTGCATATATATTTTTACGTATATTTGTTATTTAAAACATGTTTGTTCTTTTCTTCCAACATGGCAATAAATTGCAGCCTGCACAATTATCCAGAACCTATGATGAACTGTTTCATACAGTGCCAATTTCCTAATTAAAAGGAGCTTCGTATCCGAAAATTTTGCAAATTTGTGGCTTCAAATCCGTGATTTTATCCTCCACACTTTATACTGTAAATATTTGCCATTATTAAAAAAAACGCCATAGGCGAAAATTTTGAAAAACTAGATTTGAAATAATTGTAAAATATGGCTATTTAAGCAAGACAATTGCATTGCTATTCAACGTGAGGTTGATTTTTTTAAAACTCATTACGTTCATTAAGAAATTAAGCTTATAACGATATTCCGACGTGATAAGTTGACATTCAAAAGAAAGCTAAAACCCGCTTTTTTAATAAATGATCAGTAGATTCTGTTTAGCAATTTACGTCGTGAGCTTAGTGCTGCCATCTAGTGTCTAATAAAAGCAACATCTACTTCGATCGGTGAAAAGTTTCCAAAATGCGGCGTTAGATGGCGCTGTTGCATCGCGAAGCCACAATTGGTAGCTTCAATATAAAATAACATTTATTTCATTTTTAAAGTTTTAGTCCGTTTTGAAAACGTGCTTAGTTTTTTCCCCCACCATGTCTATGCTTGATATGGGCATTATTATTATTATTATTATTATTATTATTACATATGTCGGACATGAAAGGTTTTTGTTTTTTAAAACTGATACTTTTACTGCAAAATCAATACCGTTGATATTCGATGATGCATAGCAAAAAAGAAAACAAATCCCCTGACAATTTTGGTAAACTACACTCAAGAGCAATTTAAAAAAAATGTATTCTGTTCATAAAGTAGATATAAAATTTGAAATCAGAATAGCTCGTTTTAAAACACTTTCAAACAATTTAAAACACTTTTAAAAATGCACCTAAATTGACTAAAATTTTCCAGTGAATTTCATATCGGTCTCGAAATGCAATGCCATAAATTGACAACGTAAACGAAAAATGTATCGTGTTTCAAACAGAATTATGCAAAATTCCAGGACATCGAATTTCCTACAAAAACTATGTCAGTAACGGGGGTAAAGGCATGCAGATGTCCCAAAAAATGCAAATGGTTTACCGTTGTTTCAAGGCTTGTCAAATGGGAAATGGATGAGGAATTTGAGTCAAATTAGAGGCATTTGAAAGAGAAATAAATAGTCCACAAAACGAGCTATTCCTATTTTAAATTGGATATCTACTTGCTGATCCAAATACATTTTTTTAAAAATAAATTTGGCTGGGTTTTAATTATTTGTTTTGAGGGGGAGCATACATAAATTACATCACCAGGTAGGGGGGAGGGTCGGGGTTTCATTTTTAGTTAACATGTGGTTACAATTTCCTATTGTGATTACTGTTTTCTGCTACATTTAAGATGCACATTTCGTCATTAGAGATATCGAAATGGCTGTGCATTACGTGGGAAGAATATTATTTCGTACACGTAAAATTAATATTTTTAAATGTGTAGGGGAGGGGGAATAATTTATGTTACGCGTATCTATATCCGCTCTCAGGGTTTTAATAACATGTTTCTCCACTCTCGATACACTCCCTGTACTTTTTTCGATGAATTTATAGGTCCTGATACCTGAAACGCGCACATAATCTTAATTGAAATTGCAACTTGATGAGCGCAAACACTCATAAACCCGATCTTTGTTTATTTTGCTCGTGTGCTAAAGTCATTTCGATGAGGTTTTCTACTCTCGGTCTTTTATAAAGGCTGGTGAAAACTTTAGCGAAGCTACTTTTCAGCTCTTTTCAATTTTCAGTAGATATATTAACCCCTCCACTTGTAACGCGGAAATACTTGATTTTAATCAAGGCTTCCTGATTAAACGAAAAAATAAATGTCAACAGTAAATCCTGTTAATCAAATGACTTTCGCAAACATCTCGTTTTTTTTGATCTACCGAAATTGCGCTTCGGAGTTAAAACACTGTTGATAGGATTTTCATTTCAATTTGGGAAAATGTTTTTGGAGTAATTTTGACTCGTCTCGTTATGTAGATCAATTTCACTCGTGCAAACATGGGATGTGATCCATCATCGTGGAAATAGTAACTGTCTTTTGGGAGAGGATTGCTTGGCTTGTGTTTTCATTTTCATTAAAGACCTGAGAGCGAACAGCCTCGTTTTAATATAGCAAGTTTTATTTAATCTGTCAAATGAAAATTCCGGGTGCATGTACGAAACTAAACGGGGAATACATGAAGTAATTCATCAGCGATATTGATAGTTACAGAATATGTTTATTTTTCTCAACTGCTTCAATTCTGCATCAGGTATTTTAAGACTTTGAGTTTCCACTTGAAATGGGAAAAAGCAAAATTGAATTTAAATTAAAATAAAATATTTGTTGTTTCTACTAGGCATGATCTATCATAAAACAAAGCTCAATTTAAATTAATAAAAATCGTATAAAAATAATACATAAGGCATCCAAAAACAATAGAAAGAAAAAGTGAAAATAAATAAAATAAATAAATAAATAAATAATAATAATAAATAAAATGTATTAAAGAAAATTTTATTGACTACCAAAGGACTGTGCTGCCCTCAACACAGAAAATGATGGCATGAAAGCAAATGAAATACAAATTAATAATGAAAAAAATCAGTTTAGTTTTTTTTAAAGTTTTGCAACCAATGCAAAAAGTGAAAATACATAAAATGTATTGAAGAAAATTCCATTGGCTTTCAAAAGAATTATCTGTCCTTGAAACACAAATTAATAATGACATAAAAATCAGTGAAATAATATTAATATTAATAATAAATATGCATTTTCGAAATGTTTTCAAGTAATGATTTGCTCCTTAAAGGATGAACCAAAAGCATGCCCAACATGCAAAAACATTACTGGCTTATTTGTTTTGCCTTCAAATATCAATATTTATACCAATATAGAATCGGTCGTCCACTAGGGTTTCATCTTCGGTTTATAATTTCAACATTCCCCCGTTTATTTATATAAAAATTACGAAATTTAATTTTAAAAAAATCGTAACGCAACCTCCTTAAACGGGGCTTCCCTGCACGGCACCCTCCGAATTTTTTCGGCCGATTTTTTCAAATTTCTCTTAATTTTAAAACTAAAATAAACGAGGGCATTTTGAAATTATAAACCAAAGCTGAAACCCTAGCGGACGACCAATTCAACAATGTCAAAAATAAATCGAGCAATCATAATAAGTTTTTGAAGCCAAAAATGTGCCAGTACTATTTTTGCACGGTGGTGGTCATTAAGGGTCAGGACATGTTTACCAAAAGTCGATCTTGGAATTTGAAAAAAAAAGCCTAAAACATAAACCTTTCATTTCACTCGGTTGTTGTTCATTTCACCTAATCTGCTTCATTGGTCGCAATGCATTTAATCATCATCATCATCATCATAATCATATCAATACTATTTCACCCAAAAAGCTAATAAAGATGCTGAAATGTCTGGTGCCTCACTGACTCCGTGCATCAGTGTTTGTGTTTAAGTAGTTTCTTCTCGGTATACGGCCATATAAGCCAGACGAATTTAATGTCCCCTTTTTACGATCCGGGTGACAGTTTAAATGTGTCAGGATCAATAATAGCGAAGAATGACATCGTGAATAATAGAGGACTTACGGATTGGATGTTTTCAGATGGCCACCGATTCTGTCTATCAATGTCAAACCGATCATCTCTTATCGAATGGATTTAGATCATACTTATTCAAAATGGCCGAACACTAGTGTTACTTTACCCCGTATGTGCCATGCAATTGTTTCACACATTTTACAACAAAAAAAGAAAGAAAAAAAATGCCATTTTCTTCCGATTGATGCTGTCACCATTTTTTGGATATAAAGACATTTATTATTATTTTTTTTTTCATTTTTGTTGGATTTTCTCATATTTGCTGATTTCATTTAGTGATTTCAAGACACGGGATCAGGGGGAGTTATGCAAATCGGGGAGATGAAACAATGTAGGATCTGTCAAAAGTCCAACTTTCAATCTTTAGATTTTAAAAGAAAGAATGGTGAGGGGCTGTTCATAAAGGACGTCCACCAGCAATTCGCTCGAAATGGTACCTGTGACATCGGGCAATTTATCTGTACAAAAATTACGTCATGTTACTCACCCCCTACCCTCTCCACACCACGATCTTCTGATTTTTGTGTGTCCACTTCCACGCCATCGTCTGGCATCCTTAAACCCTTTATGGAAGACCCCCAAGCATGCCATCTAGGGGCAGAAAGTGGAAACTCCTTCCGCTATCTTTACACGTAACTGAAATGCGATTAGTTTAGCTACTAAACGATAAGTAACTCATGGATATTTTTTATTTTATGAACGTGTAATCCTTTCCAACCCCCTTTTTCGACGTAATTCATTTCGGCCTGAAAGTGAATACGACGATTTAATTAAATTAAGGTTTATTGATTTCGAGTAAAGCGTTTTAATTCCTGAGAGCCAAAATGTTTTCATCAAGGCAGAGTTTGAATGAAACCAGCTTTACTTTTGGCAGCACCGGCTATTAAATTACACGTTTTCGGCTGAAGTCATGAAAAATGCAATAAATAAATTGCTGAATTCTATCCGAACTAATATTAATATGCTCGACGATCGAAATTTCAAAGCAAATTTCTGAGCAGGATTGGGAAAATTCCAACCACTATCTCTTCAGTAATCACATTTGTTAGACACGAAGCTTTAATGAAGCGTTGAAATCAAGTTAAAAATCAAAAGCTTTCCCTAAGTAAGGATGAGTTTGAGCTTAAACTCGAGTTAATTCCCATCTAACTACAGGGTGTCTGCACGCAATTGGGCCTTTTTTGCATTAAAGTAATAGGTTTTTTTGAGATTTGTTTAATGATAACAATGATAACCAAACGTATTTTACAAATCAACTTAACGCCTCTTGGAGGGACCCTCTTACATGGAGGAAATGCTATTCAAATTGTGCTGAGAACTGTTTAGAATAATTGGAATATTAACGAAATGAATTGTTACAAAATTGACAGCATTGGCTAAAATGATTCAAAACGTCATTGCTAAGGTCATTGAAATGATTATAAATCCCTTGAAAAGTTGTGAAGAAACGATGCATGATTAAGGTAATTAAAATGATTTTTCTGCCATTAAAATTCCTTAGAAATTGAAAAGTCATGACAATGTTTCAGCAACTGATTCAAGAGTCATTAAACCAGTCGGTAAAATTGTCATTATCAAAGACCTTTCAGTGGCAGTAGGCCTGAAAATTTTCACGGTTTTTGAGTGGTAAAAAATTGTTCAATGAATTTCAATGACTTCATTGACCTTTCAGCCATTGAAAATTCATTTTACATTGCTATTTACATTACATAAAGTCATTCAAATCGTTTTTCGGCCATTGAAATTCTTCAGGCCATGAAAAGTCATTGAACAATTTTCATCAATTGAGAAGGTCTTCATAACAATTTTCTGTCCAGTGAAACGTTCATGGCAATTTTCGTGCCATCGATCCAAAAGTAATAAAAACAATGTTGAAGCCCTTGGAAGTCATTGAACAAATTATGCAGGATTTAAAACCCATGTTAAGGGCCGGTTGTACCATTGTAGGTAAACTGAAAAGTTAAATAACATGGGGTTACCTATAACCACAAGTTAACCTAAGGGCTAATAGGTTTTTGTTGCACCATTTAACTATAGGGATTTTAAACCCAATTTAAAGTAAACGTGGAGTTAGCAAATTGAAGCTAGGGGTTCTGGGGAAATTACCTTATATTGCAAGCCTTAGGTTAGCCTTGCCCATTTGCTGAGTTAAGGTTAACCCATGGTAACTGCTAACAATGCTTTCCCTTAGTTAACTAGAGGTTAACTGCTGACCTGCTGTGGTGCAATGCTTTTTCCTTAGTTAACTAGAGGTCTACCTTGGGTTTTACTTAGGGCCGGTTGCACCAACAAAAGTTAAGTCACATGAGGTCGTTCGAGTTGACGTCATTGCACGCTGGATGGCGCTGGCAACATGGCCTTAAAAACTTGATTTGATTTCTGGTGATGACATGTATTAATACTTCCTGTTTTAAATACGAATATTTCTGCTCACGGCCCTTCTTCTGTTTTTTCCTCTATGAAGATTATTGGTATTCATTGGTCCTGGAGCAGGGAAGACATCTCGATCTAATGGTTTTGCGGATGGGGCTAAGGGAGGGTGGGGGGAAAGATTCCCATGTAATCCGTGGGTAGTAGGGCACGATCGACTAAACAGATCTCAGTTCTGCAACTGGGTGAAAAAATGCGTCTAAAACTAAGCCCTCCGAGCACGACAATGTTCCGAGGTTAACGCTGAGGGAGGACTTAATTGAGATTAGATGGCAACTAGGGGCACGAATAGATTAAAGAAATTGAAAAGCCAAGCTCTCTTCAAATTGAGTTGGGCCAATAGGCTGCCTCCAGAGACTTCGTCCTCACCCCTAAGACTTTGATGGATTAAGTGCACAATAATCGTGATTTAAAAACTCTTAGGGGCATGGATTCAACATCCCTTCAACACCCCCCCCTCTTCCTTCCCACTTCGACGGTATCGATCCGTTTGGCAAGAGATGGGTACGTGGCCAATTATGGAGGGAAATGAAATCATTCTCATTTCCATTTCCGGCTTATCCACCACCCCCTTGTCCAATTTGTCCGCATTCCGAAGAGAGTACATTCGCCGCTTTGATCTGATTAGGTCATCTGAGCAATCAAAATTATGCATTAATTATCAGACCACCCCTGTCCTGAGGGATTCGAACACCTGTTGCATCATCCGTGAGGACATATGCTCAGACTGCCTTTCGTATTTATATTGCTGAAACCTTTGTCAGTAACGATGGATTCTTTTTGATCCCCTATCCGCTAAACCTTTTACAAATTTCTCAATTTGTCAAAAATAAAACACCAAAGAACAACAACAACAACATAGTTTAAAATAGGAAAAAGAGCCAAAAACTTATGGCATAATGTCCCTAACATAGCCTTCCTAATTTTCTGTTAAATGACGGGAAATTTCAGTATTAAATGAAGTCTCATGCCCAATTAATGACGTCAAAATTTGATGTGAATGACGTCTTCTTTAACGACATTAATTTCAGACAGCTCCTACATCATTAATACGTGGTTACTATTTTTTTAAAAAAATGACATCATTCGAGGACGGACACAGTAGTTGTTAACAGATCATCTTTTTATGGAGTTTATGAAAGCGAGTCATTATATTGCAAAAGAATGACCAATGAGCAGCGTCCATTTACACTGATCCATTCAACCGAAATAACGTCATATCTACGTTCAATTTACTTTATAAAAGATAATGACATGGTTTCATGGATTACACCTTAGCACATAAAATATTTCTTTCATTGATGTTGAATTGAATTAAATTGTTTTTTTTTTTTTGGAGTTCACATTTCACAAACGACACTTTACCACGAATTAATTTACAATTGTATAATTGAGAATTTTTCTTTTACAGTATGTGGGATCATTTCCTGTTGCTGGATCGGACCAGCCGGCAAGAGCAGATTATGTCAGGGCTCAACTGGAGGAAATTCGGGTGAGGATTGATTTAAACGTGATTTTATCAGTATTAGTCCCTAAGGCCACGCGCACTTACGCATTACTGACAAAGAACATTGCCCAAAGATCACACGCCGAACTCGTATCGCTGCAAGAAGGTTCAAAATAATGAACAACGACACCCACATTACCTGTAACCGTAAAGTTTAACTTATATTTTTAATTGTTTCTGAAATTAAAGATCCCCTGTGTGCAAGCTTTCCCGCACGGCACCCATTCGTTAGCCGAACCGCAATGCACGGTCACTTTGCTGGAAAGTGTGTGTTAAGGGGCGTTTATATACTAGCATTAAAGTTAATGGTACCTTTAAACAGTAATAACTCTTGTTAACCTTTATGGGTTGCAGGTAATGTGGGTGTCGTTGTTCATAATTT
>JAQIXS010006840.1:0-10040 GCA_034700785.1 Rossiulus vilnensis | reverse complement strand
ATTATGTAGGGTACGATGTTATTTTCGTTTTCCTTTTGAGAATTTAGAAATCTAATTCACTAAAACCTCGCTTTACGGCCTACATAAGTTCCTGGTAAGTTGGGCTGTAAAGCGAAATGCTGTAACGGGACAGTTTTAACACGCAAACTCACATAAATTATGTAGGGTACGACGTTGTTCCTTTTTTTCTTTTTTTGAGAATTTAGAAAACTATTTCACTAAAACCTCGTTTTACGGCCTACGCAAGTTCCTGGGAAGTTGGCTGCAAATCGAAATGCTGTTTACAACGAAACGTGTTCCAACCTATTTAAATCACACATGATACTTTTAGTGATCTAATACCTCACTTTACGGCCTAGATAAATTTATGAAAAGTTAGCTGCGAAGCGAAATGGCTGTATAACGAGACACGTTTATACATACACAGCTATATAAATTACATAGGATACGTTTTTTGTTTTGTTTTTTGATAATTTAGGCATCTTATACATTAACACCTCACTTTACGGCCTAGATAAGTTCCTGGGGAAGTTATCTGCACATAGAAACGCCGTATAACGAAACATATTATATATATATATATATATATATATATATATACACACATAAACCTACACGTATATAAATTACATGCGACACGTTTCAAATCTCACTGCATTTTTTTTTTCTCAAAGTCTCTCAAATGACAAATTCCAATCGAAATTCAGACCAGAAATTTTCCTGAAAATAGTGATATGCATGTATTAAAACTCAATTCCCCAGGGTTATATCCGTCTAAATTTATGGCAATTTTTTCGCCTCGTATTCGAAAGGGTTAATTAAAGTTTGATTCGCCTGCCACCGCTCGTTGTTACGGCTTCCTAAATTTATTATATTACCTCCTGCTATGCATTTTATTGCTTTATAATCATAATTTTAATGCGCTGTTTATTGTAAGCAACTGAATGAAAATATTAAAAAAAAAGTAGTAAAGTTTCGAGAATCGCGAGTTGAAGAACCTCAAATAAAAATACAAAGTCCGTGTCAAATAATTACACACGTTATAAAAAATCAACTATGGGGGCGTCTGAAATCACATATTCAATTCAATTCAATGGAACACATCTGAAACAATGATCAAGTTAACGTGGAGTGATCATATATGTGAAAATATTGAGCTGACATGTCTCATATAACATCGCATATGTGATGAAACGTTACATGTCATGAATATATACGTCTATGTGAGAAACAAATAAATGAATCCACGCATGGGGTGAACATCTAACATATCAAACACTATATGGGGTCATCTATTTATATTTGCAAAAACCCAAATGTACATTACATGGGTTGCACATTATGAAATACACGTACATGAAATGGTAATCCAGTGTACACGGGTTCAACGTGTACAACGTTAAGTACGGGACACTGCTCTGCACAGTTTCCATTTTTGATACAGGACCTCTATAAGTAGGACACCCCATAACTCGCCCTGTACGTTAGACAAAATTCAGTAAAACAAACAAGAAAACTGAATGAGTGCACTGTTAGGGATTCCATGCATGCCCATATATGAAATTGGGCATGCATGGACATACATGCCATACATGTACATCAGCATTCGCATGCATGGCCATGCATGTTTAAGGTCTTGTTTGGGTACTAAACGTGTAAAATCATTCACTTTAATACCTGTACACCGACGGTACACGTACGTGTTTATTTCCATCTATAAAAATTGGACATGCATGACCAAAACATGGCCGTACACGGGACATTAAATGGTTCGCATTGCCATACACACTGTACGTGTATAATTTGTCCACCAGGATTTGCCAAATCAGTCAAGCTCCAACTGGGACGCCCGTCCAACATGTCCAACATAGACAGGTTTCACTGTTACCAAGTGCCAAATCATCATCCTCTTTATTTCGGGCGCTTTTCTAATAGAAACCCCCTTTTTGGTTGCCCAAGTGAAGGAGTGGAAAAGTGTAGATTGCACCAAGTTGCTAAGGACGGATGCATTGTCATGACGTCAGATCGATTTGGGGGAGGATGAGGATGAGGAGGAGGAGATAAAAAAATAGTTTAGGAAAGTTTTCATTAACGAAATTTGCGCTCATAACGGCGTTATGTCGCCATAGATTAGTCGCATAAATTTTCCTCAAACATCGTATTATTCAAAATTGGCCACGAGGGGCGTACAGAGGCAAATTCATTTGGACGATGCGTGATGCAGGGCTAGCATCCAGTTGGTGGCACTTACGCCTTAAATATCAAGCAAGGCTAATGTCGAGTGGGCGACACTGCGACATCAGCACATCAGTATATATCAACACCACGTTTAATTTCAGGACTTTTCAGGGCTTCTCAATATTCTGAAATATCTTGAAAATCTTTGTGATTGCAACATATTTTGAAGGTAGTGCAATTAATTTCGGGATTTTTTGGGGGGGTTTCTCAATCGAAAATACTCCGAAAATGGCGTTTGCGACATACTTTTGAATAAAAGTGAAATTAATTTCGGGATTTTTTCCCCCGTTTTTTGTTTAATATTCGTTATTTTAAACAAGGTGCGAGTGGGAGAAAACAACCAAACAAAAATTAAAATGGCTCGTGATTGCAGCATAATTTGAAGAAAGTGCAATTAATTTTATGTTTTTTTTTGTTTCTTAATTAATATTCGTTATTTTCAAGTGTGAGTGAGGGTTAAAACAATTAAAAATACTCTCAAAACTGTTTGTGACTACAACATATATTTAAGAAAGTTCAATTTATTTTTGGTGTTTTTAGTTTCTGAATTAATTTTCGTTTATTTTCAAGAAAGTGCGAATGAGGAGGGAAAAACAATAAAAAATACTTCGAAGATGGTTTGCGATTGCAGCATTATTTGATGAAAGCGCAATTAATTTCGGGATTCTTAATTAAGGTTCGTTTTTACAAGAGCAAGTGGGGATAAAACAATCAAAACCATCCTAAAAATAGTTTGGTATTAGTTTCATAATTTACATTCGTTATTTCGAGGAAAAATAAGGTGGGAGTAAAACACTTAAAAATACTCGGTTCGGTTGATTGCAACACTTCACTTAATTTTCTGTCTTGTAATTTTTCTTTTTTTAAAAAAAATAAAATCTAAAATGTTTATTTATCGTGAAATGAATGAAACGAGAACGTTCCTAAATCAAGCGTACTTCCTTCAACAAATAAATAAACTAAACAAAATTATGAAACGTTTTATGAAAAAAAATTATAAAACGTTTCATGGAAAAAACAAATTTATGAAACGTTTTATGGAAAAAAGATTTATGAAACGTTTTATGAAAATAACAAATTTATGAAAAAAAAATTATGAAACATTTTATGAAAAAAAAAATTATGAAACGTTTTATGAAAAAAAATTTATGAAACGTTTTATGAAAAAAAAATAAACTCAACGTTTTCTAATTTTTTAACACATTTTTAACACATGTTTAAGATTTTCTAGTGTTTTGCTTGACCATTCAATGTACAAAATGTCACGACTATAAAGTCACGTGAAATGTCGCCTGTAATTCGATGTCACGGAGACACGGATGTATAAAACATTGAGTAATCTCCAAGTTTTAATATCCATCTTTCCAGCCTAGGAGTCTCAAAAAAACAATAAAAAATCAATCCCCTTAAAAACGTTCTTACGGCTTGTTTACAGCGATAAAAATTTTATCGCGCTGTTTTTCTAGGGGTCAAAGATTGTTTACTGAGCGGATCGTTTGTTAAATAAAAAAAATTCAAAGTTTTAAAAAACCAAGAAGAAGAAAAAAAAAGCGACGAATAATTTGCAAGGTCGGATTGCGAGAATAAATTCCGCGTTAAGATTAACAGTAGAAATAAATAATTTCGGCAAATTATAAGCTTTTTTTAAAAAAACGAAAATAAAATGAAAAACAGCTGCATTCCCGGCAGCGGAAAACGTTGACGATAAATAAAAGTATATTTTTTTGTTTGAATTTCCTCAAGGTTTCGAATAAGAAATAGGCGAATAACGGAATTTCAACGTTCATTGTTTTCTATTGTTAAGGGGGAAAGCGAAAGTTTATATAAAAAAGTGACCCTGCACATCTTCATCACTTTAAAAAAAAATTAAATTCGAATGAATTTCAGAAAAAAATGAAAACGTGAATAACAGATACGAAAATAACACCCATGAATAATTGCACAAAAAATCGAATTTGCACGTACCGTATAAACTAAAATAATAAAAAAAAAAAAAAAAAACACAGGTGGCTTCAGAAAAGATAAAATTCATTAATTCGTCAGTGATTCTGAAACCAATTTCATTGCCACTTTTCCAGAATTTTCACATAAATTTCAATTTCTGTGACTTTGTCACGAACTTGTGTCCACTTTATGACCCCCTTTCCCTCGCCTTAGAAAATCTCATTTCACTACAAATTCACGAAATCAGGAAAACACCAAAAGTATTTTACAAAACGACACCTTTTAGGCTTTTCACCCTCTATAAGTGGATTCCAGAGCTGAGTTTAACCCCCTATAACCCCCCTCGTTGAAGTGACCAATGGTGTTTGGTCAAATCTTCGTCGATGGTCAAGTGATGTTTAGCAAAAACGTTAAGTGACATTTTTCTGAATGTTTTTTTTTATTCTAAAAATGTCAGATTAACAACAACAGCAGAAATCCAGTTATTATTTTCTGAAAAAGCCTTATCCAAGAATATAAACCCATTTTCAAATTGAGTTTAAACCCCGATAAGAAGCCCCTCGTTAAAAGTGGCCACTAGTGATGGTCAAGTGTTCGCGCAAGACCTTTAAGAGGAACAGTTCTAAAACAACAACGAACAAAAAAACAACAACAATTTTTCCGTTGTTTAACATTTTCTTAAAATAAGTTTAGTGATTAGTTAATACGTGACGTATAATGTCACGTGACATTATAGTCGTGACATTTTGTACATTGAATGGTCAAGCAAAAAAACACTTTACGAAATCTTAAACAGTATTACAAATGTGTTAAAAAATTAGAAAAGGTTGAGTTTATTTTTTTTCCATAAAACGTTTCATAATTTTTTTTTAGTTTATTTATTTGTTGAAGGAAGTACGCTTGATTTAGGAACGTTCTCGTTTCATTCATTTCACAATAAATAAACATTTTAGATTTTTTTTAAAAATTACTTGACAGGAAATTAAGCGAAGTGTTGCAATCACGAACCGTTTTCAGAGTATTTTTAAGTGTACATCGTTAAAAATTCATTATTTACGATTACCCAATTTTCAAAATCAAATTATTCCTTAATAAGCTTTCTAAGCTTTTTAAAAACAAAACCATTTCTAAACACATTTTTCTCCCAAATTCCTCATTTCCTCGTGTTTTTTTTCCTATAAAATATTTGAATATAATTTACTAACTCGATTTTTCGCATCAGCCTCGAACACAACTCATATTACGTAAACTAAAATTCAATAAAAAAACTGAATAAAAACCAAAACTGAAAACTCCCACCTCGTATCCGCGATAAACAAACCGCAGTAATAATGACAGTAAATTCATCAATTCCAACCGAAACCCGGATCAAAACACTTTAAAACTTACCAGATTTGACAGCTGGTCCAACACGCGTTTTCGGCACTTACACCACGATTACAACCGCGTTTTACGAGGCGCGATCTGTTCGGCATTCGAGGGGGGGGGGGGTCAAAGTCACCCGGCGTTCCTTCCGGTTCGGAATGACAACAACAAGAAAACACGCAAAATCCTCGTTTCGGCTGGGTTAGGTTCCCGGCTTCGAACCCGTCGATAAAACCCGTGAAACTAACGTCGAAAGATAAAAACTAACAGCACTTATATTATTATTTTTAAATAAACTTTTCGGATTTAGGTTTTGCCCCCAGGCAGGGGCCGGGTTCGGATCCCGGGTGATAAAACGTGAGCGTTGGTGGGAGAGGAGAAACGCAGCTCCTTTCGCCACAGGTTGCACTTGGCTAATGCCTGATTTTGCAGGCTCAGCACTGTGGAGAAACAAACACCTTTCACCAGAGCCAGAAGAAGAGGACACTCCATTGGCCCGTTTCAGGATACGCGGTCGCCAGGCGGCGCTGCGAGCAGCGGCCAAAAAAGCAGTAATGTGCAGTGCGCGTCTTTGTACTGTAATTGCCAATTCATAATACCCTGGTGGAAAAGGATATCAGTACACATACACTGATGTTAGTCAAAAAAAAATTTAGTGATATAACTAGCCATGCTGTTATTATTAGTCCCAAAACCACTGTAATACTGGTACTACTAAGCATACTGGTATCAGTAGTACCAAAAACTAAATGGAAAGATCAGTATAATCAGTGCAGTAGATATCAGTACACATACACTGATGTTAGTATAAAATGATATTAGTAAATCACTAGCCATACTGATGTAAGTACTCCCAAGAACCACTATAATACTGATATCACTCAGCATACTGATACCAGGGCCCTATACCACAAAAAGTATGGTCTAATAATTACAAGTGAAATTACTTGTAGACTCGAATGTATGGATGTAGAAATTACTGTATAAAATATTGCATTCCACGAAACATTCACTTGCAACCTGTAATTATTACTCCATACATTACAAGTTACAAGACCATGATTAAAAAGTACAAGTGTTTTGTTCCACAAAAGTATTAGTATTAGTACGTTGTTTTGTAATTCATTACCCAATTTCTACAGGCGATTGAAGTTTGGTAGTGTCATTATTGTTTGGGTTTCTTACAAAAGTTTGTTTTTCAAGCATTTAACATGTGGTCGAATGACGGTAGTGATAGTGACTGTAAATTAGAATTAATAGTAGCTAAAATGTTATTTTTTATATACTTCTGTACATAAAAAACAACATTTTGCATGAGCAACATTTTCACTTCTCAGGATGCCATTTTGATTTTCACCACTCAGCTGATTGTATTAGTATACATTAAAACCTGTCAAATTGACCACCTTGCTACTTAGACCACCCGATCTCATTGACCAAATATATGGATTTTACGCACAGAATTAAACAGTACTGTATATACTGTAGGCATATACGAATGTGAATGTACATATATGGCCATATCCCTTTGCAGCCCAGACATTCCAATCGGAATCATTAATTAACACAGCTAATTAACGAATATTTGGGATCTTGAAAGGGACATATGTTCATTTCCGGACAATTTCTGGTCTACCCATATTTGGAATAAGTCATATGTGTCAATGTATGACCCATACGTACTTTTTTCCATACATACGTAAAAATAAAATAAATTTAATAATTTCGTTGATTTTGAAAAAAATGTATTTCGTGGCGCTTCGAGGACATTACCGACTTTAATTACAGAAAACATCTTGTGCTATTTTTAACCGTTAATTAATCAGGCATCTTCGATATTATCTTTACAATTAAATTTAGAAATAGTGCAATGAAAGGGATGTTTTTCGATGGAAGGGCCCTGAGCGGATCATGATTTTTCATACATGTAATAATAGATGCTCAAACAAAAAATCATAATACAACATACACACTGTAACGTTAGCCTGGAGCTCTCCTTTTATAATGCATGATGTGTGGGACACTAGCTTTACAAACTGACGGTGATGGTTTAACGTGATCAGACTTTTTCAGTGCACTTTTCGGATAGTTTACAGCGTGGGTGAAAGAAATCTAATCCGTCGTCTTAAGTCTTCTACACAAACTAAAGAGGGTATCGGTTGTGCACACGAATTTTTACATGAATAATTTACCAGCACGGAATGTTCCTTTCCTTTGTATGCACTGTGAATGGAAATACCGGAAATAAATCTGGAATAATTTTCAATTTTTTTAAACCTCACCTTAGTTGGTTTGCGATGGAAAAAAAATCGAAAAAAATTAAACAAAGGTTTGCAACTTATTCTTGTGCGTCGATGACGGCACTAACAGTAAGTACAAGTATTTACAGTACCTCAACAATCCCATAAATCGTTTCTTGCAAAAAGGTATGAGTATGCCTCACTTTACGGCCTGGATTGGTTCCTGGAAGATTGGCTGTAAAGCGAAATGCTGCATAACGAAACACGTTTCTACATACATGTACAAACCTATACAAAGTACACAGATACGTCCTAAATCTCATCATTCACACACACATAAAAATCAGAAAGTCACTCAAGTTGTTGGCTATAAATGTATACATTTAAATTTGGATTTCAAACGAATATTTGAAAACGTACATGTACATTAGTTTGAAAGAAGCCAAACAAAATCGAAAAATATCGAATAGTCTGAAGATTCCCATGACACCATGACTGACTTTAATCGGTAGAAAAATTATCATGTTTGAGTTGTTCATCCCTACGGAACAGGATGCCCAGAAGTTACACAATTTAAAGGTGTCAAAAAATAGGGCGATCATTGGAGTGTCTAGCGACCTAAACGCTTCCACACTCCTCAAAGACCCATCCACCATCACGTATTTGTGTTAGAAAATACCAGGTTTCATTCTTTTTGGCCGCATAACGAAACAGTACATGTCATGATATAAAACGAAGGCCGTTATAGCGAAACGCCTCATTTCTTACGAACTTCCCTCAACTTCTAGCCAATTTTGAGACAAAACATACTTGTCTTAGAATTGTTTATCAATCATCTAAAGATAGGAGTCCCAAAGCGTTGCCCAATAACAGGGAAAAAATATATTTTCTTTTCATGTACTGTATATGTCATTGGGCGCCATGTTGACTCCCATCAACATTCGCTCATTCAAGGCCACGCAATTATTCATTTTTTCCGATCGAGACGGGTATATTATTAATTAATAGCCGGGGGAGCTATTTGCCTCGGAGCATTAACTAATTGCCTTAAAGCGTCTCTATATCTGCGAATTAAATCAGAAACAGTTATTTACCAAAAAAAAAGCGCGTGCATTCCACCGCTGTTTTAGGCCTAACGACCCTTGCACGGCGTTCAATTATTTACACTTGAAAATTGACGACTAGTTACGCTTACCATTTATAGAAGAGTGGCGTAAACAAAGCGCCCATAAACACCCGTTTATCGCGGCTTAAAATAACCTTTCTTTTGCGCTTAATGTAGCCCTTAACGATAAACTGTCCTTGAAAAATTAAACAAGCATCTCTTCCAAATCAAATGGAAAAAATCCGTATTCGAAATGGAACGCACGATGACGTCGGCGCACGAGACGTGTTGCCATGGTAACCGTTTGAATTTCGTTCGAATGCTCTGCTGAAACCCAGAATGCACCGCGCCTTACCAACCAGAGGCATTCAGCTTATGGATTATGCCTTCCAGCTTAGAAAAAGCATCGGCCACGCCCAATGGATGGATATCGAGTAATGGGACAGGAAGGATTAATCGCCAAACGGGGGTCTTTCATTCAATTGGCCCATTTGAATTTCCAGCGTATTCTAGCTTTGAACGGACTATAGTTGACACTGTCGTTGCTCGAGGGTTAACCACTACGCGTTACAATGAAACAGGGATTAAAGTGGGTGTTTCAAAAAGAATGGATGCAAATTTTGTTGTTGTAAACTTTATGACAGGAAAGGATTGGGGAAAAAAACATTTACCCCTTTAATTGGTTCCCATTTTTTTTGTAACAATAGGCACATACCTACCAAGGGATCAGGGGAAATGTTTATCCCCTAAAGGCCTGGTTTTACCCATACCACAAGTTAACCTAAGGGTTTAAAAGGTTTTTGTTGTACCGTTTTACTACAGGAATTTTTAACCTAAGGTATTTAGTAAACATGGAGATAATCAAATGCAGTTAGGAAATAAGTTAACCCTTCCTATTAGCTGGATTAACGTTAACCCATAGTTAACTGCCAACCTGCTGTGGTGCAATGCTTTTCCTTCAGGTTTCCCTGGTGAAAAGATCAGTACAGTATATATATCAGTACGAATATACTGATCATATGCTGATATCGTTTTTAAAAATGTAGTGATATCAGTAGCGAATCACATACTGATCTTATATGATAACTGAAAAACCCACCATACAGGAGATACCAATCGATCAGAAGACGGAATGAGGGGTGGGGAAT
>JAQIXS010006839.1:0-10041 GCA_034700785.1 Rossiulus vilnensis | reverse complement strand
TCACAAAATCTTCGACTTAGAAGATGTTCACTTCGAGTTATCGAGACAGTTTTTTAAAGAAAAGTATAGAAATGATTTGGGACTTGATTAAAAGTTCGAGTTAGCGGATTATTCGACGTATAGGAAGTCGAGTTATCGAGGTTCTACTGTATAACGCTGACATCACTAAGCCAACTGATGTTTGTAGTCCCAAAAACGAGGATATATATACAGTGATATCAGTACAGAATCACGCTGATATCCCTCAAGTTACACTGACATCAGTATACTGTAGAATCATACCTGAGATTATTAGAGGATCGCACGCTGATCTTTTCTACAGGGTGGAGACGCGACGCAGAGGCTGCGATTCGGACCACGGATGCGAATGCATTTTTCGCAAGTTGAAACCGCCTCCGGACCCCGGGTTTTCGGCCGCCGGGGGCCCGGTTTTCGCCCCCGGGCGTTTTCCTCCCGGGCGCTCCATTTGAATGCCACGGGGGCATAAAAAAAAGACGCTCGCGTTCAGCCGCACGCCGCGCAAATCCCTCCCGCACAATGCAATCGAATTATAATTAAAGCCCCGCCAGATCCACTCGATGACAATAAAAAAATCCTCTCGCTTTTTCGCTCGCCCCCTAATCAAACTAAGCCGGCAATAATAATGGCGCCTTATCGCCATTATTTGATTAGCCCGGCGAGGCATTGCGTCGCACGCTACAGGTGCGCCCCATGGCTTAGTGCAACCACATTAACGACCGATTAGGTAACCATAAAAAGCCGATTGAGAGCGGCCGAAGATCAATTGGACGAAGGACAAAAATCTCGCTGCGTGGCGGTCCCAAATGAGCCAAAGAAAAAGGAGATAATCCCGGCTGTAAATGGCGAATAATAACGCCGAGCCCTCCGGATTAGCGATATGAAGTGTCGAAACGCCGATGATGTCATCCCGCGAGAGATCAGAGCCGAGGACCCCGGCAACCCAGGTATTCCAAATCGACTCCTAATCCTGGACCTAATCCTGTGTATACGTGCCAGTTCAGTTTCCAAATCGCCAGTGATTAATCGCTCAATTAATCGCTGACTTGTCCGATGAATATTCAAAAACTGCTAATCGTCGGTAAGACCCCTTAGTGAATATTGCTGCCCTGGTTGGAAGCCTTGCGCGGTTTGGGGGTGGAAAAGTTAGATGTGGCCATATATGGGGTCGGATATGTCATGCCTGACAGTGTGTGAGCCATGCAGATCCATTTGTGGCGCATTTTGGATTCAGCCATGTATGGAAGATGTGGATATGCGTGGACATATATGACGCTATACGGCCGTTTGTGGCCAATTTAGGATTTACCCGTGTTTGGAATGTATGGATAAGTATGAACTTATACAAACATGTAGGCCCATGCCTGTATAGATCCATTTGTGGTCAATTGTGGATTTACCTATGCATGAAATATATGGATATGGTTATGTATTGATAGAATAGTATGGCCATATAAGTCCATGGAATATATGGATATATGGACAAATATTAACATGTAGGCCCATGGCCGTATAGATCCATTTGTGGCCAATTTAGGATACATCCATGTATGGAAAAAGCCATATATGGTCATCTATACTTATTCCACCCGGGAAAGTTACAAGCAATTGACTTGTAAGTTACCAATGCATTCACCTTTTTTTGAAGTCCGAAAAACACAAACTTTTTCATCGACTAATTCCAAGCCTCAGCGTTAATGGGCCGCTGGAAGATAAATGGACCAAAAACGAAAACGGATAGGAAAAAAAAGCGCACCCACACAAGCAACAACGAAAGTCGAAGTTTTGGCGAAAAAGTTAATGGCGCTGATATGACGCTTTTATTCGCCACCCTATCTATATATATAAGACGCGATATTACGTACGGTCCAATCAGAAATCGAGCTTGTGTACCGCACGGCTCGGTTATGAGTGCTGGCAAAAAGTAAATTAGTTTTTTCTTCTTCCCTCCCACCCCACCCCCTTGCCCTTCTGCTTTTTGATGGTCCGTCTTGATACGGGGGCCTCAATAAGAAATGCAACTGATCACTCTCCGTATAAAAGCGTAAAAACCATTTCGTGCCTTCATATTATCCCACATGTACACACAATTCGGTCGATGGTTGATACCCGATGATGATGATGATGCTTCTGCAGGCCCCCCTCCCATTCTGTTGGCCAATTCCCGCGAGGGCCCAGCCTGTAGGTGGCGTTGGCTGACCACTGGCCATCTATATTGCATATCGCTCGGCTGGCCTAATGGCGTTTGTGTTTTTTTTTTTTTTTTTTTTTGCGGGGCCCCCATTAGCGGCCTTCTCCAATCAAATCCGTAATTCGGACGTGGTGGGGCGGGGGTGGGGGGGGGGCCCATTCATAATTGACGAAAAGGGCCCCCCTCGATAACCTGTTGGCAGTCGCTGAATCTTTCATGGGCTTCGCTGCAAGACTCTGATCCGAATTAACTGCATCGCCTTATTACTCGCCCTCGGAATTGGTAAGGGCGCTAAAACCGAGACGGCATGCGATTAATTGGCGCCCGAAGCGCCACCTGCCGGGAGGGCCAGTCTTGGATTTTTTACCGGTTTTTTTGGGGAGGTTTTGGGGGGACGAACACCTGAAGCCCTGTCCACTCTTAGCAAACATTTACAGGAAACATGGTAGAAAATGTTTCCTCGGACACATGTTTGTAGGTGTGGACGGGGCTTAAGAAACGATGTTTTAGCACGGTGTTATGTAATTGTTGTACCATTCTATATAGTACTTTGCATCATGTGTCCTTTTCTCCTGATGGAATACATCATTTTATTATTATTAGTAGTATTATGTTTATAAATGTTAAACAGTTGAGAGATTTGGCCATTGTGAAGAACAATTTGTCAGTCTATTTTGCGAAAATTAGACACTTATAAAAGAACGAGTCTGTCCAAAGCTAGAATCGAACTGAGCCTTAACCAATGAGAGGTGTTTGGTTTATAGATTACGTGTTCCAGGGATGATTTCGCCATACGATGCCCAATGGATGGAACTGTGATTAATTGGAAATGGATGTAATATCGACATGTACGCGATAGACGTTTGAACTCTTACAATAACTGTAAAGCAAAATCGAAATTGCAAAAGATATGTTGGAAACCGAAAAGGGTAACTTATCGAGATATGTGTGCAAAAATCCACGAATGTTTTATATTGTTTGAAAGACATTAAACTATTTCGTGCTTGCTTGTTGTAGGGGGTACGATTATGAAAACGTTGGTTTGTGAAGTTGGGTTTTTTTGAAGTTACCATTTTGCATGGATAGGATTAGCTTTTGGAATGTTAAATTTTGTAAGATAATGCTAGTCTTCAAGCAAATCGCTAATTTTAAATTGAGTGAAAAATGGTGAGTTCCATACTTTGTCAAATAGTACGTTTCAAAAGTTAGGAAATGGAAAACCATGCTTGGGTGTTTAGGAAGGTGAATCTTATCCGTTTTTCTGATTGGCTTATGGACGGCTGAAAAAAAATGGCGTTGGAAATGTTTCATTTGAATAAAGAAATTACCTAGAACGAGACGCAATTGCAAGGGATGGATATCAGCCCGATTCAAGATGGCCGCCCGATTGATCGAGCGTCCGATTTGAAGGCGTTGATGCTTGGATGGGCATCTGGAATCAAAGAAGATCCGGCATCGAAATTAACGGAAAAAATAAATAAAGATTTATGGCTGGGGCGTGGGACTGTCTGCCATCTTGTTATTGTTTCTGTATTAGACGAGCCCGAGCGCGTCTGTCTGTATCTACTTGGTACTTGCAATGACAGGAAATGAAAGGCATCACGAGGGAAAAAATATATATATATCAAACCATTTGCATCTCGGGAAATATAGCGCGGAAGCGGTATAGAGAGATTAAACGACGGAGCCGCCATGCTTAATTAACTTTAATGGATCTCTATAGGAAATATCAAAATAATGGATTTCTGCGAATGCTCTAGCTGCATAAAGATCGGATCGCTGCGAGAGGGTCCCGGACTGGCCAAGACGTCCTTGTTGGAGGGAGGGAGGCTATGAATTTCTGCGCAATCATTTATTGCGCACATACTCTTTAAAGAACAATTTTCCAATTTTTTGTTGTTGTTATTGCATTTAATTTTCATCCTTTTGCATGGTGTCAAGAAATGGCCAGTTTAAATTGCACAATTTCTCCTGTAGATGGCATCAGTAAAGTTGCATTTTCAAAAAAAAATAAAATAAAAAATAAAAATGGCTACACCCTATAAGCTCAAAATTAGGTAAGCACTGATTGAACATTTTAAGAAATCATTATTTTTTGGGAAAACTTTTTTAACGATTTTTAATTAGAAGTTATTTCAATAAAAAAAACACTTACATGGTGGTTACTCCTTGGGGCGGGTGCTTGTTTATCTTACTGAAATTTTGTCTGACACACAGGAGTTTTGCAATATTTTTAGTACATAAAAGAGTGTGTAACTTGCCAGTGATTGGGTGTCCCACTTGGAGAGGTTACCTGTAATGTTAATTCTATGGCACATGTTTAGTGCATGCAAAAACTGCCCACATGGTGTTGGAATATGTTTGTAAATAGATAGGACAATTTGTGACAAAATATTCTAAAAATGTACTCTTTAATACAACAGAAATAGCATGAATTGTGACGTTTCATATATTGTGTTATGTATCCGAAATTATATCGCACAATGTACTAGAATGTATTTAGAAGACATACAGTAATACAGTTTTCATATTAGTTTAACGTATGGGTCAGAATGTATTTTTAAAATACATTGCAAGCAATATAATGTCTGACATATCAGACATATCTCATAATGTAATGATATTTCTGGTATATTTGTGATGCATCTTGGAATATTTTGTCACATATTATCTTGTATATTTTGAAATGTATCCCAACATCATGTGACTGTCCAATTGGAGGAATTTCACTGTACCAGCATTACACGACACCCTGGAGAAAAGATCAGTATGTGATTCTCTACTGATATCAGTTTGATTCTATACTGAGAGCACCATATATATATAGGTTTTTGAGATTGCTGATATCAGTGTTATGGTTGTTTTTGGGACTACTGATATCAGTATGGTAAGTGATATCTCTACATTTTGTACTAATGTCAGTATATTTGCACTGATATCGACTGTACTGATTATACTGGTCTTTCCACCAGGGCACCTCACAGACCACTGCACATCATTCGTTAATAAGTGACTTAGAAAGATCAGGCGAATTACACTTGTCACTTTGGATGGAAATCTTGGATGAACCATCCAAAGTGACAAGTGTAAACAGCCTTTCACTTTTGATTCATCGACAATGAACGATTTTAGCATTTTGGTCAAATTTCGCCAGTTTACAACGAGTCACTTTGGATGATTCGTTTTCGATGCATCAAAAGTGAAGGCTGTTTGCACTTGTCACTTTGGATGATTCATCCAAAGTGACTAGGGTACATTCGCCTCGGTAAATTCAGCTTATGGATCGTGTCGTCCGCTTTCAGCGACAAGTGTAAACGGTCTTTCACTTTTTCATTCATCGAAAGTGAACGCTGAAGAAGTTGAGCTCCTTTCAACTTTGGATGAAACTAGAGCTGGCGCGTGACGACGTTCTCAAAAAAGCTATTTTTAGAACAGTCTGGAAGGCGTTGCCATGGGGATGGAAGAATGTGTTATGGTTTCCGTGACAACAGAGCCTAAGAAAAGAAACATTCCATGCTTGATTTTCTTGCAAGAAATCACATGCAGTCTTGTCTTTCAACTGACCAGACCATCCCACGCCATTGTTTTTATAAAAACACGAGTTTCATTCAACGCTGAGATGAAAACAACTTTCACTTTCATCTTCACTTTGGATGCTTCGTTCTTGATGTTCATCAAAAGTGACATGGTGTAAATCCCTCCAAATTGGTTCTTCGAAAAGATGGAATTTCCCGTCGTGCAACGCGCGGGAGAAGCCTTCGGTGCGTGGCGTCTTCTCATGAGTGGCGATCGAGAGACGGAAATCGAGGTGAATATCATAATAATCATAGTAATGATAGCAATTCTTAGATTGGTATATGAAATGGTAGGAATAACCTTTGTTTTTCTACCCTTAATTCGACGATTTGCGGGCGCGTTTAACGCATCCGCGCATGCGAAAAAAAACCCCGAAGGTCAGACGATTGGCTTTTGTTAAAAAAAAAAAAATTACACGGAAGCCATTTTTTTTTGTCATTTTTTCATATCAGTTATGGCGATTTTGATCTCTTTCGTTCATCCGTTCGACCTTCGTTCAATTCTATGTTCGTTGGAACGCCTCGCTTCCGTCATCTTTATAGCAGACCTCACACGATCATTGCCGATGTCATTAGCTGAGAATGAGATCAGTAATGATCGTGTGAGGTAAACCCTAATGGAATGGTTGCCAATAATGATGGGAATTTGACATTATTGAGTACGGCTGAAAAGTGATGACAGTTGGCGATGGTATTAGATGATGTCATCATTAATGGCGTGAAGTATTGATAGTTGGAAATGTGATTAGATGATGTCTTCATTATTGGCTTGTAACATTGATAGCTGGGAATGTGATTAGATGACGTCATCATTAATGGCATGTAGTACTGATTGTCGGTAATGTCATTAGATGACTTCATCAGTGATAGCATGTATTATTGATAGTTGGTAATGTCATTAGATGACGTCATCATTAATGGCATGTTGTATTGATAGTTGGTAATGTCATTAGATGACGTCATCAGTAATGACCTGTAGTAATGATCGTGTAAGGCCAGCTTATCGCTGTTGGTATGGCGCTGATGTCCAGCTTGGCGAAAACACCACCTGATAAAGACTCGAAAGCGGACCTTACACGTGCATTAATAATGATACATGTATTACCAACTATCATTACTTCTCCGATGAATATCTTGACATGTTGAAGGATGCGTTAATAATAATGATCGCTAATACTGAACACCTTAAAGGTACATGTATATAGCAATTCGATTTCAGCAGGCAGGGACCGGCACATGTATCGATCTTCTCAGGTTTCTGCTGTAGGTCCTAGAATGTTTTCCACTAAACAGGTTTTTTTCCACTTGAGGCATCGTGCGAACGTTGGAGGGAAATGAAGAGAAATGAAAGGGGCCCGTTGAGGAAGGGCCCGGGGCTGAATCCCAACCCGTCGTTTATCCGGAAACAATTTCCTTTTTTAATGACTTTCAAAACGCATTAGCGGTGGCGCCACCGTCGGAAGTGGCCATAAATTCCAGTCGCAAATATTGTTTTAAATTTTATTTTTCTTCTTCTTCTTTTAGCTTGTTATTTTATTGTGGTCGTCGTTCGGGGGGCGGCGCGTTTAGCCTTTGTTCAAAGGGGCGAACAATTCGTGCATGATAATTATTTGGGGAATTATTTCTGGGACCGGAACAACATATTCCTTAATTCCGCCGTCAACCGGAATTCCGTTTGTTTCCAGCCGGTAAGGGCGTCGTAAAAAAACCGGAAAAAAAATTCATAAAATTCTTGGTATGCCACGCGGGGCGCTGGTCGGATTCGGGCCCGGGCTGTTATCGTTTTTTAACGGGCGTTTTTATTCGGGCGATAACAATTCCCCCAATTAAAATTCGCGCCGTTATGACGCGCGGGGGTCGCCCATAAACGCTCGGAGGCGGGGGTGCCGTGCACCCACCAAGGGGCAGACGACTACTTAGGGCCTCTGGGGGAAATAATTTTCGTCCCAAAACGACCTCGGCTCATTTCCGCCGAATTATTGCCCACTTTTTTTTGTTGAAATTTTGTTTTGTTCCCCATTCTAATCCGAAAACGACGCCATTTAACGACGGCGGGGGCGGGGGCCGGTCGCGATTGCGACGGGGGAGGGGCCGGAGAAATTGAAAATTAACGCAGATTTCATCAGCAATAATAATGTTAGCTGCTGGGAGGAAACATTAAGGGGAGAGAGAGGAAATTTGGAGAATTTTAACGAGAACTGGAACCGCGTTAATAAACTTTCAGTCCCTGTCTCTCTCTCTCTCTCTCTCTCTGCTTTTTTTATTTTGAATTTTTTTTTTTTGGTTTTATATATGTTTTTTTATTTATTTTTCGTTTCTCTACCAAACATCCCCTCTTCTCATTTCATCTCGCTCTTCGTCTCATTGTCTCAGTGTCATATAGACGCGCGCATATCGTTAATTTATTTCTATTTTTAATTAGGAATTTCTCATTAAGCCCCGGGTCCGTTTTTAAAAGACTTTTTCCGTTAATTGCTTTCGCGGATGACATCCGAGAGCGGCGAAGAAATATTCCTAATCGCTTGATACGCCTTCCACCGCGCTGTGATCATCGCGTGGTAATAACCATCGCTGGGTTTGCAAAATAGAACGAATCGAAAGTGAAATTCGAACTCGTTGAAGTCCCATTGAAGTCAGGGTCGAAGCTTGAGAGATGCTTGTTAGTTCCCTTTAATAGGCTAGGTCAGAAGTTGAATTGTAGGTTAGTGGGGGTAACATATCTTGAGAAGTCAGGTATATGCGTTTTGACTGACGTTCCATTGAAATCATTGAAGTCCCATTGAAGTCAGGGTCGAAGCTTGAGAGATCCTTGTTAGTTTCGTTTAATAGGCTAGGTCAGAAGTTGAATTGTAGGTTAGTGGGGGTAACATATCTTGAGAAGTCTGGTATATGCGTTTTGACTGAAGTTCCATTGAAATCATTGAAGTCCCATTGAAGTCAGGGTCGAAGCTTGAGTGATCCTTGTTAGTTCCGTTTAATAGGCTAGGTCAGAAGTTGAATTGTAGGTTAGTGGGGGTAACATATTTTGAGAAGTCTGGTATATGCGTTTTGACTGAAGTTCCATTGAAGTCAGAAGTGAAGCTTGAGAGGTCCATGATAGTTACGTATAATAGGCTAGGTCAGAAGTTGAATTGTTGGTCGGTGGGGGCAACATATCTTGAGAAGTCAGGTGTACACTGTACGTTTTGGTTGAAGTCTCACTGATGTCTTTGAAAGCTCAATGATGTCTTTGAAAGCTCAATGATGTCTTTGAAAGCTCAATGATTTCTGTAAAGTCTTACTGGTGTCTTTGAAGTTTCATCGGAATCAATGTTGAAGTCAGAGGTGAAGCAGAGTTTGTGAGGTCCTCGGTGGTTTTGTTTCATTAACTATACTGTAGGTCAGAGTAACATCTTGAGAAGATAGCTGTAGCTACTGGTTAAAGTCCTACTAAAATCATTGAAGTCAGGGGTGAAGCTTGTGAGGTCATCGGTGGTTCCATTTAATGGACTTGTCAGGAGTTGACACACCTGTTGGTGGTGATTGAGGAGAGTTAACACATCTTAAGAAGTCCAGTATGCGTTTTGACTGAAGTCCCACTGAATCCCTGAAAGCATTGAAGTCTCATTGAAGTCATGGTCGAAACTTGCAAGATCCTCTGTGATTTCATTTAATGACCTAGATCGGTTGACTTACTTTCGTCAAACGTGTTGACTAAATGTCAGGTCAAAGGTCGTGACAGATATCAAGTGGACAGACTATCTAGGATTGCTCTCGATGGATACTATCGTTCTCGCCTCTCAAACGGTATATGAGATAAAACGGTATAAATAAGCTCACTCCCCCTGGTGGAAAGATCAGTATAGTATATATCAGTACAAATATACTGATATTGCTAAATAAAATGTAGTGATATCTCTAGCCATGCTGATATTAGCAGTCTCAAAAACCAGTATATGTATATATAGCGATATCAGTATAGCTTAGCATCATATTGATTTCACCAGGGTAATACTGATATCAGTATAGAATCATGCTGATGTCGCACGCTGATCTTGCCTCCGGGGCCAGGAGGGTAATGTCTGAACTCTCCGAAAATGCGCTGGAGGGCGCCACACCCTAATATTCTCTTAAAAATATCGTACATAAAAGCATTACAAAGTATAAAAAAACCAGAGACGTCATTATCGAAAGACGCCATGAGTGAAATTATATTCGAGCCTCGCTTTGATGGCCGACGAAATATAAATCACGTTCAGCTCCAGATTGAAATCTCCT
>JAQIXS010006838.1:0-10042 GCA_034700785.1 Rossiulus vilnensis | reverse complement strand
AATTGCCAGTGAATATAGTGTTGTCAACATCATATATATTGAATTTAAATGTCAACAACGAATATGACTTTTTGTAGAGGTAATGACCGTTAAGGGCGTCTCGGTAGATCCTCAAGGGCATAGGACTGGCATCTTCTTTTCTGTTTCATCAAACCGATAGTTTCGCGGGAAAAAAACTCCGGAAATTCCCTTAAGGGTGAACCTGCGACACTGCATTGCCGCGCACGCTTTGATGGACAAGTTTTGTAAATTTTCTCATTTCACGCTCCATCACGTTTTGTAAATAATACGCCAGGACGTGTATACTTCCGAAAAACAGGACATATTGGAGATTCTTGCAGCTTTCGTGACGATTCACACAAACGATATCAAAATAAATAATTCATTTATCAAGAGCTGAGTCCTTGCATCAGGTCTCGAGGGCGAATGAGACCCGATAAATTTCATACCAAAAGAGGTTATGTTTGTGACGATTGCTGGCGACTGCAATATTTCGGCTAATGGTTTCATGTTGTGTTTTGGCGTAAACGAGAAAAAAATTACTTTAAAGGTAGAATGCTAAGAAGCTGCGCTTGTTTTACTAAATTAATTAAATAAACTAATATTTTCTTGATCCTTGTCGATGCTTCTTAATTTTGAGTTTATCGGATAATAACATGAAAATAATGCAATACAAAATAATTTATAAATGAATCGCAAAATAATACGCGTGAAATTGAACGCAGATTACATGATGTTCACGTTTCAATTACCCTCGAAATAATCCTGTGTAAAGAATGTAAATAATATTTTAAATTCACAGAAAATGAACGGAATTATTCTACATAAAACAAAACGCATCCTGCAGATTGTGTTTAGAAAAGCTGTCTTTGGAATGACTTAAGAATGGAATAAATATTTGAATTCAACAGCAAACACCATAAAGACTATTAGGGATTTACGACCCTACGAGCCAGTGTAAGTATAAGAAAAAATCGAGTAAATAGATATACAGAAAAAATACAAAGTTATATTTGTCTAAAGGAGAAATATTTGACACAATACAAATTTCAACGATTTACTCAATTGAATAATACAATGCATTGGTCAAATGCACTTATCTTGAGATGACATTCGAGCATGAAGAGATATTTTGTGTAATTTAAAAAGTAAGCATAAATTCAAAAATTATGTTACATGAAATTGCTAGTGAGACCATTTTCGGGAAATAAACTGACCGTTTGTGTCCACAGTCTTCATTATTCCAACTTAAACAGAGCCATTTTGAATATTAACTGGAGCTTTTACAGAGCATTTTCAGAAGCATTTTTAAATAATTTTTAGATTTGTATTCTTGGTGAAACTAAGAACTAATTTAACGAAGCAGTGAAATAAATTTTTAGATTTGTATTCTCGGTGCAATCAAAAACTTTAATTTAATAAATTAAATTAAAATCTATTTATATTCTAAGCGCAAAGGAAAAAATCTTTTGAAATGAATTTTCAATTTGTATTCGTCATGCTATTTTAGCTGTACCAAGAGTAATAACTGATAGCGCGATGAATGCAGAGGCGAACGTGGTAAACAATAACAAGTTTTAATCCACAATGCGTTGATGTTCCCAAAGCATACATCGGTGGCCGCTCGGCCCAACAGCCAGAGAAAAAAACACGGGACCATAAACGGTCAATTTCAAGGAAGCACAGATTGACCACCCAGGTCAATCGTCGCATGGCAAGTAATCAAAAACCAAGATGGCCACGGCCGAAAAAATGCGGTCTGGTCAGCTGACCCATCAGCTGACTGTATTTGCTACGCGCCACGCAGTTGCAAGAATGCAGGGCGCCCAAGGGCAGACAAAATTCAGGTGTCACATCGGCGTGGTACCGTCATCTTCCGTCGATGGGTGGGCGGTTCCCAATTTTGATACTTTCGAAAATGCGGCCCAGCCGCTTCGACCCCGACCCTAAATGCCCGCCGAAAGTCTAACAATAACCTAAGACTTATTTTAAAAAAGATTCTGAAAAGGACTGTGGACTTAAAGTGTGGGTTTGCTGAGAGGTTATTTCTGGAAAGTGAGCCAGGTATGAATTTTGCCATGATATTATCGATTTTTTATGATAGAAAACCAAATTACAGAGTTCATATTAAAAAATTAAAATAATGTATTCTGGATTAAAGAGCGCCTAAAGCTAGTGGTTTGTCGGGTTTACGTTTCCTTGTCATCATTATTATTAATATTTATGAGCACGTAGTTTAACAAAGTATTGTTTTGAATGTCAACATGTTTGCATAACATGCGTCAATAATATAGAGGCGTACATGTAAATAAGTTTCTGTCCAAAAATTCTGGGGCAGCAGAAGGTGATATGTCTGTTTTTGTTACCATAAAAATGTAAAGTTTAATAAAAATATGATCACCAACAACGAATAAGAAACATAATAATCTAAAAGTAATAAAAAGCATGATTAACAAAAATGAACCAAATAACATAGCAACCAAACACGAATTAAAAAAACATTTGGACAAATCCCTAACCTATCGACATTGGCAAAGTAGCAGTTGAACAAACTAACCGCAAGATGCCATTCGACGTTTTATCCGTATTTTTGTATTCATAAATTTTAAAGTAACAATTGAAACAAATGTCATATTACCAATATAAAACAGGTGCATTTTCGAAGTTGAACGTGAGATGTTATAAATTTACCCAATTTAAAAAAGATGAAAAAAGAATACGCTAACATCCTTCCATGTATTGGAGGAAAAGCCGGTAACTGAATTGGAGTAACCTACTCCTTACGTCAAAGTAAAACAAGTTACTATCATTACTCCTTTACGTCTGTTACAGTGTTTAAGGCGCTGCTTTTTGGCATACTGTTCACTTCCCACGAAGATTGCAAATGTTTTAAGCATCAGAGTCGATAAGGAATTTCCGATATTTTTCGGTTTCCCTGACGAACACTTCGCATGAAAAGAGCCTCAGTGGACGATTTCATACGCAAATTTTAATGCTGTTTTTTTGTGGATTTTTTTCTTTTTGATAAACAGATAATCAAGGAAATAAAAATATGCTCGAGGGAGAAAAGAAAGCCTTTTTCGCTGGTGCGTTTCTATATAAACACAATCCAAACATAATAAGATTAGGCTTTGTTTTTTTTATTCCTATTCATTTACTTTTGACGAAAAATTCGAGCTTTTTCATTGATTATATAATGAAGAGAAAACTTTTTTTCCCATATAATAGGGTAATGAAAAAGGCTTGCGGTAGCTGACTTATCCCATGTTGTTTTTATGCTTCATGTTTTCTTTCAATTTACGATGAAAGAAGGTCATTATCTCCCATGGCATACTAAATATACACATATTTCGAGAAGCTTAATCTGATTACGCGAAAATTAAACCGTTAGCTCAAATTCCTAATTAATTAGACAGGTAATAAAACCATATGAGTTTATGGAAACCGTATATAAGCCGTGTTATTGAGTTACAATGAAAGACAAGATGCAAAAATAAGATAAAATAACGGTGGAAAAATAAAACCAGTCGTTTTAACAAGCTATTTAACGTAGATATTTTAAACTTTTACTCTGCCTAAAATAATACTTCAAAATTGATTAAATGATAATATACTACGCACATATAATACAGTTAAATAAGTTTAAATGCAATCTCGTTACAAACCAGGTCACGTCCGCTTGTAATAAATGTTTAATTGCTCACCCTTGCATTTTTACTTCCACTTCCGCCGATTGCGTTCCCCAAGATGTCCCATGGCGAACGTGCTTATCTGACGTCATATCCCTTCCGCATTGCAGACCATTGTCCAGCGGTTATTGCCTTCTATAATTACACAAAAAAAGAAGCTATCAGTTGCTACATTATTGCTAAACCACTCCAATGTCGTCCTAAATAAATAAGTAATAAAAGCAATTAAGTTTAATTGCTGTTCAATGGTTGTGGGAGCCCCGACCGTGCTACTGGACATCACCAAGCTCACATAATGACAATACTGAAAGCAATCGATTCCATAGACCGAATTCTAGGTTAAAAAATAAAATTGCTCACTTCACAAGATGAAAATGTTTGAAGGATTTTAAGGCTAAAAATGGTCAACGACTATAGAAGTATTTTAAGTTGTCGATAATATTAAATTAATTAAAATGGACATAATTTATTTCACTTTTTGTGTGATAAACGTAAGGGAAAATTATTGTTGTTTTGAAATCAGCATACAAACAACGTTATCATAAACACTGCAGCTAGTTTTCTTATGCACAACTTAAAAAATATCTGTACAAAATTGTCATGGATATTTTACAATTTTTCGAAATATTTAAGGAATACTGCATGTTTTTAAATATTTAAAAATATAATAAGACTTGGAATACATTCACATGCATATAAATAATCGAATACGAAGCCTATCAAAAATGAGAGATACATTTCGATTCAACTTTAAAAAAAAATAAATGTGAATACGTTCGCTGTAAACATCGAAATGTACCTAATCGGCATGTTCGAGTAACTGAATGAGTATATCGATGAGTACACTGCAATTGCGTCTTCAGATCTTTGCAACTAATTTCCCGATGTTCTTTACATTTAAGTACAAAACAAACAAAGGCAAAATTAAAAATACCATCTAATGATTTTTTTTGTAATTCTAAACCAGAACAATACTGCCACATGTAACATAACATTTACCTACACAACAATCGAGTTTATTGTCGATTGTCAGCAATTTTTGATGCAGCGCAATCGCAACTCAGAAATGTACACAGTTTGGAGAAAAAACTGTTCTCATCCGAGTATTTGTCGTTTAGAAATTGCTTTTGAAAATGTCAATTTTGCCAAATGTAACAAACCGCAAGACACAATTTAAAAACACCAAAAAATTAACAATGATTTGCAAGTAAGGAAGTTACTTCCAGCATAGCCTTCCTCGCAATAAAGAAAATATTGGTCAACACCAAAGTGGACAAATGGACTATCCAGGGAAAGAATGAGTGAATGACAAACACGGTGACACGAACATACCAACGAAGTGAAGATATTTGAGGGAGGGTGAAGTTGGGGAATAGTGGCGGAGGTCGTTGGGACCGTTGCGAGGATCGGATGCATATCGATCCCTGCGGGGGGGTGGAAATCGATATGACCCCCACCGCCATTGTTGTCACAGACATTCATCACGTGCACGATAGGTCGCACTTAGAGGAGTTTAAGGAGTCGTTGGTGTCCCGTGGTGAAGACACGCAAAACGCTTTCATCAGCGACGGAAGCGCAAAACGAGGCGTTCTTTGGAGTCAAGAACGATAAGATGGCCGACCGGAAGTGGATTCCCGCGGGCAACAGAGTTGAAACGTGCTCATCCATTATGGAGATGAGGCATGGTGCAAATACGTAAAAGCTGGGAAAACTACGTGTCCTGGATAATTCTACTGAGTATGCCAAGATGGAACAAAGTATAATATCGCAAATAGTTAAACGCAGTGCATGCTATTTTCACGGTTAGATCTAAATTAATATTATGTAAGGCAGAAAAGCTTTGAAACTTTTCTAAAACTTCCGAACATAAGAACATGTATTCATGACATACCATACCCGTATACACGTGTGGTATGAAAGGTAAGACCTACTAGCCTACATAAGACGTATTTACATACATCTTGAAATATAATTTATTAAATCATGCTTAAAGAGTACCAGCTGCCCTTTTTATGAGCAATGGAAGAAATTAAGCAGTATCGCTTCAAATTATTGTTTAGCCAGAACCAAACTAATGTTTCATCGGAGGATTCATTAAGAGGGAAAAAACAGTTTTGAGTTGTCGCATAACGGCTTTTTCAAGTGTATTTAAATTATTTTATAAATGAACGGGTCAACTTCAAATTATAAGAAATAACGCAAACCCTAGTGGAAGACAATATATAAGGGTGATTTGAAAGGTGGGCAACCTTTTGTGTCGGGCTTAAAGTGTTCCGGTATCTACTTTTTAGATGAAAAATGTGCAAGAAGAGATAAAATAATTGGTTGTCCAGGCTTTTCTTTAGAATATAACATTGCATGTACATGCATTTCCTTCACGACAGACTTGTCAAAAAACCCATTTGTCGAAATAAAACGCTAACTAAATGCATCGTTAGACAGCGGCCTTGAGGGAAAATGGCATGTAGGAGTGACCGAACAGAAAGGGTTGAAATACTGTAATTTACCTCCAATGCGAAAACGAAATTCTCACAAAAAGTATTTCACACCTAAAATCGATATCTGGTTCAATTTTCGGGGTCGGTCCTATCATCCTGGTGGGAAAATAATGACCGCCTCAGACCAGAAATAGTCATAAAAAGTTCAAAAATGAAAAGAATGATGAAAGCATAGAGACAGTCATCCGGCAGTATAAGAAACGTCTATTGATCGTCGTTCAAAGGCTAAGGCTATTTGAATAAATGCCCTTATGATTAATAATAGTAAATGCTGAATGAATCACTAACTTTAAATAATTGACGCCATTTAGTTACAATTACATGTATCTTTACTGTGTGAATGTTGCAATTACAGTCAAGCATGAAAATATCTTAATGATTTGAAAGATAGTAATGAGTGTCAATAGTGTTATTGGTCAATAAGTGGTATTAGTTTACAAACGTTAATCAACCCATATTTGGTTTGGTAAAACTGGATTATTTCAAAACGTATAGATACACTGAAGAACAAAGTTCTTGGCCTATTCGTGATGTCATACAATTGATGCCGCCATCCAATACGTAGCTAATGAATCATCAATGTTCAGGAAATAAAAAAAACTAAACTGGAAAAAAGATTAGTTTTTCTTCACAAAAAATGCGACATAAAAAACAATCTAATTATTTGTTGCCGCGTTTGGTTTTCGAGCTCAATAGACAATGACAAATGATTAAATACACGCTTGGCATCGCGCCTGATCAACTCCTTTTATTTCTTGTGATTAATTGAAGATTTTCATAGCAAAAGAACAAAAAGCCATTCTTAGAAAGAAAACAAACTAAAGACCTTTGTATGACAAATATCTCATTAACAAGCCTATTTCAATTTTTAGAGAATTTAAAATACGAAAACTAGCTCAATTTCTCTTGGAAGAAACATCCAGCTAAAAAACTTAAGTTTGGAATTTTTCATGCGTGTCCTAAAAGGCTTTATTATACTTAGAAGCAGTTCAGTTTTTCCATACAAGATGACAAGTTTCATTGAATAAACTACGTTAATTTCAGTTATCTGTAAACATCTGAGTCTGAAACTTATGAGAAGATTGATTTTCTCATATTTCATTTGGATAAAAGACCTTGCCATTTAATAGTTTATTTCTATTTATACTGTCGAATATACTACTTGCAAAACCACCAAGACAAAAAATACGGTTTCATTTTTTAATTTTCTTAAAATAAGTGCATTTTTATTTACTCTCCCCTTAAGAGCAAAAAGCCACAATTGCGTGCGTTGCAGTTCGATCAATTCCAAATAAAGTGAAGTTTTAAGCGAAGTTTCTCTGAACATAAAAACGCATCATGAACAAAGGTTAATATTTGAAAAAGCGTGCGCCATAGTCATTAAGACATCGCAAATATTTACGGCAAAATTGGTAAATATTTACACTTTGACTCAAGTAAATATAAAGTTTTACATTAAGACTTAGATCCGCTTAGCGTTGTTGAACGTCCATTTATGCGCTAGCAAAGTGAGCATTTCAAGAAAAATCATTTCTGTTACAGCTTCCAAACATGGTAAGTTTTCAAGTTAAAACGTTAAACAAAACCAATCATCTTCTTATTGCTTGAAACTACCTAAATAGGTCGAAGGAAAAGTTTGAAGCACTAACGACTACAAGATGTGTTGTTCTCAGCCTCTACATTACAGGGTCGTTATGGTAATCAAAACATAACCTAGGGGTTTTAAGCCTGTTAGGCTATCCTAACGTTCTATGTATGCTTCGAGTATGCTAGTCCTATCATTTTGAGTAAGTGGGCTGTTCCTTAATAAAGGGTAATCCAAATGCTCGTATGGTTTGCCTATTCTTAGGACAGCAAGTGTATAGATGTGTATAACAAAAGCATACGCAGTACATATATATGCTTCTGTTTTTTCCCGTTCGTTACGCATTTGGTTAATTTAAAGGTTATGAAAGATGACAAACGGTGACAAAATTAAATCGTTGATAAATTTTTTCCTAAAAATCTTATCAGTTAGGGGCAGAAAGTAATTCAGGTTAATGGCATCACGTTAGTAGAATTTAATTCCGAATTTCTAATGGCTGGATGTTTAATTCAGCAATAATTAGGGAAAATTAACTTCTTACAAAGCAGCTGAAAAAGGAACGACTTGTCTACATTCCAGAAAAATAAAACCATTACTTTAATGAGAAAAGTATTATCTTAAACCTTTAATTGGTAAGGCAATTCAATTCAACTCAGTACCCTACTGTCAACAAATATGCGCCATGTGGTAGGGATGTAATCCATTAACCCATGTTATTTTTTCTTATTGTTGAACTTGATAGTCACAAAGATCATAGAAGAGAATTTCAACGTTTGGTGGTAAGCAAGAAAAAAGACCAATAGTATGGATCCGAACGGTTTGAATGAAAGGTTCTGCTACCTCGGTGGTTATACATGTATGTTTCAAAAAAGTCCCCATGCGTTGAGTCTCTTAAACGCAGTGTCCACTCGAAACCCTTGATTGTTCAGGAAACGCTCTCGTTTTGCTGGTATATACCGATGACGAATCCAGCAGCTCTACGCTGCACCAATCTGAGTTCTCCACTCGACCAATCACGTAAGGGTTCGAAAAAGGGCAGCAACATTAAAGAAGGGTTTTTACTAATGATAAATCTAATTTCTTAAACATTTTGAGTTACGTTTTTGAATATTCTTTGGACAAATCTAAGGCGTTGATTAGCCAAACCATTCATTGAAGTAATTAAATCAGAAATGTGCAATTTTTGTATGGCGGTAAGTTTTTTGGCTTGGGCTTAATCTTGAAATTTTAATAATTCAGAACTCTGAATTTGCTTTAAGGTACCGTAGATGCTGTAGCCCCTAATGATGGGCAATCCTTGCTATCACTAACGCAATGCGTTTATGTGCTCTCATAAGGGACAACGATCCCGATATTTTAGTGAATTCCCAGATTGAAACAGAACAGAAGATTAATTACGACGCGTTGTCAACCAGCCGTTCAAAATACAGCATCAAATTAAACAATTCGTTCACTATTACCATTCTAACTTTTGCGATTCATTCAAACAAATTCACTACGCAACAATTTTGCAAAATCCTCACTTCTAAACGGTGCAGTTTTGCTTTGTCATGCCAGTAATCGTTATTTTATTTGAGATTAATTGTCAGCCACTCGCCATTGTTCCCTGCATTCTGGCCTCCTTCCCTTCCCGGATTCCAGCATTCAAGTCAACCTTCCACCTCCTCCCCAAACAGCCATCAGCGGATTTGGCTTTTGTTCGACAGCGGCTGGCATTTATCGAGCATTTTGCATTCAAATAGCTTTCCCCGAAGCGGAGGTGTCGCTGATAGGAAAAGGCCATCGGCCCCAAACCTTCCATCGGTCAAACTTTCCTACGATAGAAAATTATCAGCCACGACTTAATTGAAGAGGAATTAATAGGCTGAACGAGAGGCTCCGAATTCAGTTTAATTATTTTGGTTGTTGATAACAGCGCTTGATCTATTGCTGTGCTGATCCCTTCGCTGACCCTTGGGCAGAAGCGATAGCCAGCTGGGCTTCACGAGGGTGCCACGAATGGTTCGCCTGTAATCCTCTGAACACCATTGATTGGCCATTAAAGGCATGGGGCCGCTCACAATGAGCGCCATCTTGGTTTAATAGGATTAGAGATGTAATGACCAGAGGTTAAGAGGAGTACCGCCGGAATTTAGGCGGAAAGGTCACCCGTATTCCAATGTGGTGCGAGGTGGAATACTTGCATTCCATTCAGGATTAGAATGAAATGCAAGGTGACGTAAGAGAGAGAGGAGAGACTGGAACTCAGTCTGCCCTGGTCTGTTGTCAGA
>JAQIXS010006837.1:0-10043 GCA_034700785.1 Rossiulus vilnensis | reverse complement strand
CCTCCCCCCTACAGTCCACAACTAACCACCACACTCAAATTAAATCTTGCGTGTGTACATGTACTTGTGTTTTGAATCTCCGTGCATTGTGCTGTAATTGCAGATTTCGCTTTTATATTTGTATACGTTTGTCAGAATTCTAACCATGGACGATGAATCTATCGAGCAGTTCGAATGTGGAAGCGAAGAATCGGTGACGAAATTTCTGAAAGAATTTATCCTGAAGGTGAGTGATGTCGCATTCATTGATGTTTCTCAGAAGAGGTTCGTTCTAGAGCAGGCCGCAGTTATCCTTTCGACAGTGTATTCCGGCGTGAATTAATCGCTTATTGTATTTTTGCAGCATTCTCAGACCTTTAATTTTCCTCAACTGTCAACCGGCGACCGAAGGCGAAGGCTGTGGCAGGCGTTGTTTCAGAAGCTAAATGATCCGTTGTTTTCCAAAACCCATGCCCTCTGCTTGGAAGTTGTGAGGATTTTGAGCCGTGACAAGTTTGGCCTGAATGAAGTCCTCAGCAAATCCATGATAGAAACCATGATCTGCTTGGCTGGCCTAGTCAGCGACGAAGAAGCAGTGAGCATCAGCAACAAGCAAAATGATGTCAAAGGTAAGAGCGTCTGCCATAGTTTAAAAACCTGGCAGAAGATGCTTGTGAAAGAGCCACTCTGCCGGGAACATTCTTCCTTTTTAAAAATGTAAGCTTGGTGAATTTAGATGTTTTCTGGTATTGTGGAAAATGGTAATGCCCAGATTTGCATATTTAGAAACCATGTTTTGGAAAACAAAACGTTTTCTTGTACTCAGCTTTAAGATATAGAATGTGCATTGTTTCTTCCTCTCATACGCCGAGCAAAACGAGTCCTTTGTGAATTGTAAGACAGACATACAATGCCTGATCAAAAAGTATTCGACGTAAATTGTGTTTTGTGGTAGGTGGCGGGTACCTTCTTGCGCATACGTGAATTTTTTCCCACCTGCAGATAGCTCAATTTTTGAATGAGGTACTAGTAGTACACTTGGCTCCCGTCCTGATATAATTCTCTGTGAAATGATGGACCGAGTTGAGCAGCGGTACTGCATCACACTTAGTGATACACAAGTGAAAAACATTTGAAAAATTCAGCAGGCATATTCAGCACCAATACAGATTTTATAGACTTGTACAACCAATTCCAAGACGGTCGCATGTCCCTGAGGTAGACCCTAAAACACTCCTTAATTTGTGTGATGCCCATGGACCATGGCTTCATCATCGAAAGCCTGCTGAATCAGGCTTATAGTACATTTTAAAAGTACATGGGGAAAAGTGCTAAACAAGTTTTTCAAGTTAAAAAAAACATTTGCAAAATCTGTATCATGTGTTCATTTCAGAACTGTTTTGAATGATCTTTTTGAGTTAAATAATCTGTAACTTTATTTGTTGTAGTGATGCTGGATTACATGTGCATACATGTGATTCTTAACAAAATTAGTTTAACATTTTTAAAAATAAGTTCAGGAACTAATCTTGTTATACATGTAGTTAATATAATTTTGAACCCTTTCACGTTTTCAGTGATAGTGGAAGCCCAGAAGTGCTTATGTAATTTGATTTTTAACAGTCCAGCAGCTCAGCGGATATGCAGGTCAGTCTTTATTCAATTAGTCTGACATGTCTTAAAAAAAGACACATCCGGCTTAAAACCTAAACTGATTGATCCTTTTAATGCTATTATTATAGTAACAATGGATGTATCGAAGGTATTGTCGTGCGCCTGAAGACCTATAAGGAACCAGAGCTGCCTCATGAAGTAAAGGTAATGATTAGCTTTTTTCTTGTAACTGGATTAGAAATCATAAATGTCACAACATAATCCCTTCAAACTAATGAGTTTCATTACTTCCTAGATTTTGTCAATTCAGTATTTTAGCAGTAATTCTCAAATTTATAACAAATTTGTTTTAATAAAATATGGTAAAAAATGAAATATGATGAAAAATTGATTAAGTGTCACTTGACTTTCTTCTACAGTTCTTTGACATGAGGATGCTATTTTTATTGACTGCATTGTGTGCAGACATTAGGTAATAATGATGTTTTCATAAATTATTTCTCAAGATTAATTGAAGCTTTGTGGAGCTAAAGTATTTCTCACTTTTAAATGATAGGCCGAAGTTAAGGAATGAGCTACATGGGCTGACTTATTTGGTGGAAGTATTAGACCTTATTCTCAAAAGCAGTGCCGAAAAGCAAAACTTGAACAATACTGCAATTAGACCTGGTCGAAGGGTCAATTTTGCTCGTTGTGGTCTCTGGGATGATGCCTCTCCGTGTTTGGATGATAATGACATAGATCTTGCCTGTGAAGTGCTTAAAATTCTATTTAATTTGACTGTTCACGTCGACAAATGCAATTTGGATGAAGTAAGCTCGGCTATTTGACATTTTTATTTGCGTGAATTTGAAACCTATTAATTACACGTGTATACCATTTCTTGGGAATACTAATATGTTGCCATATGTCAATCGTTAAAGGAAGAAGAAGCTCATTTCATGCGCTTGGTTAGCATATTGCATGACATTTTAATATCCCCTACCCATTCGAAGGAAAAGAGAGAGGAATTGCAAAGGTAAAAACTAACAAACCAATTTATGTCTTTGTGTTCTGGTTGATGACTTGGACACCTTTATAATTGTATCATTTTGATTTAGTCACACAGTAAATCTGCTGACCAACATGCCAACAGATAGTTATGAAGATTTACTCACTCCCCTAACGGAAAGTGCAATGTGCGCTGGAGACAACAAGGAGTTTGAATATGATGGTCAAAACATGGAAGCCATCGTTGCTTTATTGCATTTCTTAGATAATCGTATGGATAAGGTAACAGCATATTTTCAAAATGTAGTGATTTTTATTTACTTATTTATTTAATTTTGCAAAATGGCAATCACGTTTATTTCTGCAATTTGTAATTATGCAGCCGCTGAAGAGCTTAAAGGATGCCCTCTCACCCATTTTAACTTGTCTCTGTGAGTGTGCAAGGTCAAATCGTGTTATTCGGAAGTTCCTAAGAACCAAGGCATGTACTTTCCATTTTGTTCATTTTGTGTATCAAGTATCTCTAAATAGTTTTTTAAATATGATGTTATGAATGATAGATGCTTAAAGAATTGTAAATTTCGACTTTTTGCAATTTTGGTTTATGTATAATTTTTTTTTAATTAAAAAAAAAATTAATTACAAAAATTGGGAAATTATAGGCTAACTTCAATTTGCTATTCTCAGCACATGCACTAATGCGTTGTTAATTGTTCGCTAGGTCCTTCCACCATTGCGTGATGTTTATAATCGCCCAGAGCAAGGTGACACCATTCGTAACAAACTTTGTCGCCTGCTTACATCACCTGTTACTGATGTCAAAGATTTGGTGGCGGACTTTTTATTTATCCTTTGCAAAGAAAACGTTTCTCGCTTAATTAAATACACCGGCTATGGTAATGCTGCTGGACTGTTGGCCAGCCGAGGCCTCATGATGGGCGGAAGAGGAAAAGGAAATTATTCCAGTGAATCCGAGGATAGTGATACTGACGAGTACAGAGAAGTGAAAGACAGGTAATTAATAAGTTATGTTCTCATACAAAAACACTCTGAACTAAAGAATGAAAGCTAACATACATCGTTAGTGATTTCATTACCAAATTATTGCTAAAAATCTATTAAAAACTAAGATGGTTTTGAGACTGTCCAAAATTTTTAATTTGTGAGCTGATGTACTAGTCTAAGGAAAAAAGTGTTTTTCATAGAATTAATCCTGTGATTGGGTGCTATGAAGAGCCTCGTCCTGATCCAATGGCAGGAATGTCTGAAGAACAAAAAGAGTACGAGGCCATTCAACTAGTCAATATGATGGACAAATTAGCTCGGTAAGTATCAGCTTTTCTGAGGCAGTAACTAATAACTGATCCAACTTTGAAATTCGAATGAATAGCAAATAAAAAGCTAACCTTACAAAAATATAAAGGGAACCGCACGTGATGACAACTTCACAATGATTTTTTTTGTGTGGATTAGACATGGTATTGTTACTCCTATGCGGTTAAATGAAGATGGTAAACCAAGGCCAATCGAGCATATTTTAGAATTGAGGGAGGAAGCGGAATTGACAGCTAATAAACATGGCAGGGAATTCGATTCGGATTCAGACTGACGTGAGTACTGATGGAGTCAAAGTAATGTACATTTTTAATGAGTGTTTGGGCAACCACTCTTCGAATCTCAGTTTCTTATTTTGCAAATACTGTACATGTAAATGTGTTGATAATGATGCCCAATACACATTTTAATCCATTTATTTGATGAGACTTATAACTGGAGGCAATATTTTAATTGTTTTATGCTAAAGCATTAATTACAGGTCTACTGTATTTCTGTGTTTTTGGGTCTGCAAACAGTGATGAGGATGTGAGGCAAAAGTGCCTTTGCATATTATTATCATTACAGAATTTCAAAGATTTGGACACATGTAGAACAGTTTTGAAGGTTTTTTATGTTTAACTTTAATGGTTTGATTATCAATGTCTTTAGTTTGATGCAAAACGTTTTCTTGTATGGCTAAACAATGAATACCATTTATTTGATTTTTCAAGCTGCATGCTTGATATTTTCAGTAGGTACCACCCCAGAACATGAATGCATTGTCAATCAAGCAAGATGTCCCAAATCATTAATCACAATACAGGTTAGTTTAGACCCAAATACCAAATATATTATCAATTTGTTCGAAATATTTCATATTAAAGCTAATCTCAGCATTGAATAGCTTGATCGTTGCAGTTTTGGTACTAAGTAATGCGGTTTCCTTGCAATTATTAAAAGGTTAACCTGTAATCGCGAATTCCTTCCTATCAATTATTATTAAATTCGTTTTGACACCTTAGAATTATTAGCAAAACGATTGAAACATAATTGAGATATATTTAGAACATTTGATAAATGCACTGAAATTCTTACTACAATTCAGTCCAATGCCACAGAACATATCTAAAAAGTGTACTCGTTAATATTCCTATCAGAAAAGTCTCATCAACAACCAACATTTCTGAAAGAAGTGAAATTCCATAAAAATACAGGCATTTTTTAATTTGGTATTTTATGGTGGAATTCAGTAGAAAGCTTTAATATTTATACGACTTGAAATGTAGGAAGCAGCTAATGCACATATACTGTATATGCAGTGCTTTTGGCTAACTGAGGAGAATGATGGTTGGTAAGTTTTGCTCATATTCTACCGTATCAATCTTCTGCTAACTGGTTTTGCAGAAATATCAAATCAACCCATCAACAGTAATCGATTTTAAAAGCAAAAAATGCCGTGGCTGCACCACAACCCATTTTTATGCAAGTCCAATTTTGTTGGTGTTTTTCTTTCATCGTAGTATCGCTTATTTACACACTCGTATCTGCTTCATATTTTCATCATTTTTTTATCATATCAAGCATGTCGTAAACAGTTGAGTGTTCAGTAAATGTCAATATTGAAAATGTGGTGCTTCGATTATGTGGAAACCAATTATAGTGAAACCAGCAGTTTTGTGTTTCAGAAATTCGATACATTTGTAAAAGTCTATCTACGTGTGTCTAGTATTACGTGTATATTGTTCCGAGTCGTAGAATTTATCGAGTGTTTTTATAAAAGTGCACATAAATTATTTGAATTACGGTTAGTTTGAGTAAAATTTTGCAGCTGTTTATTATTTTTTTTCCACCGAAACGATATGACGTATTTGATCCAACGTTTAGCTTCAAACTTTTAAATTGTTGCTGTTTTATTGCATTTAAATGTCATTTGCATATTGGTAGTTTTTGAATGTTTACCCAAAATCTGTCATGTTTTGTTGGATCAGTTTCTAAAAGTGTCGTGAAAGATAAATTTCATCTGAGGAAGTTGTAATTTCTGTGAACGCTTTTCCAATTATTTAAGTGTTATGCGAGCAATTGTAATAAACGCCTAAATGTATTATAATAAAAACTCTTATTACCATAATGTTGTTCCTTTTATGCAACACCATGCTATTAGCGATCCTGGTGTCAATTTTCGTTCGCGCATGGCTTGACAGTTTGCAGTAGGTGACCGAACCGAATCGAACGCTGTCAACTTGTCACTCGGGACGTTCTTTTCTGCGATTTATTGATTGTTGTCCGGTTTGATCGCGTGGTTTAGTGTAAGCTTACTTCACAGGTGACAAATTCATAACGTGAAAAGGTTAATTGCTTGTGTGTCGTCCAAGTTTTTGCGAATGATGGATGGCCATAATTAGAACTAAAGAATGTTCTGTTTTGTTGTTCTGAAGACTTGAAAGTTCTTCTTAGAAGAGTTCGATTTTTGCTATGTTCCGAAGACGATTTTGAAGAATGGATCCCAATTTAAATGTAAGCAACTTATACATGTATTTAGTTCATTTTTATATAAAAAAACTTTTGATTGACTTTGCCAAAGTCCCGCTTCTGTCCGCCTGTAGTGGAATGCATGAACATGTGCTGATTCATGCATGTTTTTTTGCATGAAGAAGGTTCGCGAGCTTCATGCATGGGTTTATTCCATAACAATTATGTTTGTAATTTTATTGGATTGGAATTAAGATCTTAGGTTGTCAAAATTTGGTTACCCGAAATTCAGATGAGAACAACGGCCTCCGTTACGAATTTACTGTAAATGTCAGACGTTGAGGTAAATCTGAAGACTTAATGAAAAGGATGTTTAGGAAACTGTATTGGAAAAACGTGATAGGCCTAGGTGTATGCATTAAAGCCAACAAGCTCTGCAGTGAAGCTAACAAGTTCATGTAGGGGAAATTGACAAAAACAATTGTTGACGTAAACGCTTTAAAACCCATTTCAATACATTGACAATATCCGCAATAACACAAACAATTAAATGGATTTATTCAAATTAAGCGCATTAGTTTTGTATAATAAAAGAATACATTAGTTGGGTTAGAAAGGGGGAAACGAGAGCATCCAGGACCTACTTTTGAGGGGGCACCAAGTTCAGTTTTTAAATTTCTTATGGACGCCGTAGGCGAAATTTTGAAAAATTGAGTTACAAATTACGGGATGTTAGCCTGCAATTTAATACAATAAATTTCTGAGAATTTTCCCAATTAAAAGGAACGAATTAGGCGAAAATTTTGCAAATTTAGGTTTCAATTCCAGGAATTTAGCCTCAACATTTTATAAATATTTGCCATTAATAAAAGAAATGCTGTAGACGAAAAGTTAAAAACCTGGATTAGAAATAATAGTAAAATAAGGATATTTAAGCAAGTAAATTTCATTGATTAAGTATGAAATCATGAACTGCTGCTGAGGGACTAAGTCTAGCTCTCAATAGGCCAATTTTGCTTTCATATCTCAAATATCGTACATGTATCTCAAGCTAAAATATATACGCATTTTCAACAACAATTTCAATACACGATACATTACGCAAAAACGTTTTGTTTTTTTTACTCCGCCCCCTTGAAATGTAGTGAACCCAACAGTCCAAACTCCTACCATTAAATCTTAGCTGACAATTTATATTATACATAAATATTACCTAATTTGAAACAAATAATTTAACATGTACAAAGTGGGATACCATTTTGATATCTGTATTTAAGGCAAACTGCTCGTCCTAAAAGTATAAATACGATAGATGCTGCCAATGAGTGCAGTCTTAAATTCCCAACTCTTACTATGTTGATCTTAATTTGACAAAAAAAAAACATCAACGAAAATCATTACACCCTTGCTTACTTGCTATGCTAATAAGCTATAATCGTTTTCAAACTCTTCAAATATCCTTTGCTGTTGAAATCTGCAATTCATTTCTTAATTTGGGCAAAATTTAAGCATTGTATTACGTTCAAAATGCGTTGTTCTGTTAGATTATTCTAATCAGCCTACTCTAATGTATAATGTATTCGAATGCATTATTCGTTTGTCTGCACTAGCTCGCTTTCTTTCAGCGTGTGTAGCAACCGCGTAGATGTTACATGTACAATGTATTCACATGTATATGGACAAGTCATGCAAATATATGTCTGGAAATTTTTTAATTACAATTAAAGAAATAATAATGCAATTTTTTTGTCATGGTAAACTTTGGTTTACAAAAAATGATTTTTAGGAATCATTCGTAGTGAAAGAGGAAAGTACCGGTACATTCAAAGATTGTCATGTGACTATTTCGATGTGAATATTCAGTAAATGCGTGAGGTATATATCATGCAGAAATCGGGAACTGATGCACGCGTTTGGTGGGTTTCCTTGCGACTAGATATTAGTTTACCTGGACGTTTTTACATAATTGATTTTTCTGTCTACATGTTAGTTCGGTAAAGCCATTTTATATACTTTTTGCGAGAATTAAAAGCATTTAAAATAGTCATATTAGTTGAGGTGTCTGGGATTGAAAACAACATCTTCGACATAAAACGTATATTATGTATAAAACATTGTAGATCTCCAAGAACCAGTTGGATGTTTGCGAATCCGCCGAAACAGAAAAGCAAATACTTTCCAACGGTGATCCCAGTGAAGTGGAAGTACCGATTGGACATGAACTAATGGATGCTTTACTACTAAATGTTAATGCAAACGACTGCCATGGTTTATTATACGCAAAGGGGTATTCCAGCAGTGAAGGTCACGTCGGTAATGGTAACGCTGAATTCAAGGAGTTCGAAGTATTAGCCAATGAAGAAGTTATTACAAGTACTGGAAGTCCACAAATGGGAAATTTCGAAACAGTGACAGACGCTTGTAATCTTGATATTATGCCTATTATGCCTACATACGCGGAAGATGCGAAATCAAAGTTAGTAAGGGAAGCTTACAATTTTAAATCATAGTGCAATTAATGACTTCAGTTATGTAATTACGCTTTCGAAAATCAAGATGGATATTTGCTTTAACTCCATATTTTGAATAACTAAGTGGCGATATCAGCCAATATGCCAGCGTATTATTATAATTGAAAGTCATCTCTTGGCTTCAAATAAAGTGAAGCTACTTGGGTCTCCAAACAATAGTGCTTTTTAAAATTAGATTCGATATTTTTGTTCGTGTTTTTTGGATTTTTAATACATGAACTATAAAATAAGAACTCACAGATTCTGAAATGTTATCAATAATTTATTCATTTATTACGACAATAGCCAACCGTTGCTCACCACATCGAATGATGTCAACCTTATTACACAGAGCTACTATATAACAATTGATCAACAAACCGGAGAACAATACGCAATTCTAACCTTAGATAGGTCTAATTCCGATAATCCAAAGAGTGAGCCCGCCATAGAAGACAGCATTTGGTATGCCTAAATAATATTTCAAAGGGTTTGATAAACCTTTTTATCCATATGTTGTTGCTGCAGAAAAAACATGAATAGGCCTATTGCTTATTTCATTTACATGTTGAATTTTATGCAATTTACTGGCTTACCTACAACATTATTCTGAAAAATTCTCCAAAATACTGATTTATAATACAAAGGCGACTGCATTTAAGCCCTCACTTTAATTTATTCCTCTGAAAACAAAATCAGTTAGGCCTTTTAAAACACTTGAAAGCTGATTGTGCTTTGTAACTTCACACGTTATAATATATCTTTAATTAGATGCAGCATGCTTACTTTACGTTTACTTCGATATTCTGGACACTTGCAGTTTTACTAATGAATCTGATAACAGTAAAGATCTCAGTAATGACTTTAAGCGGCCAAGCCAATCTCAAGTCCCATCATCAATATCCACAATGCAGGTAATAACTGTAGTTGAATGCTGCTGCGGTAATTATAAATTCTATTTATGCGTACACTAAATTTAGAAATTGGGTAGTAAATTACCAAATTAAACGTTTTCATTGCGTTCGATTAGTGATTGATCTGGATATGCTTGATTTCTGAAAAACATCATTTTTTTTAAAAAAAATTGGTATACAGTGAAACCTCCGAATACCGGACACTCGCGGGACCGGACCTTTTGTCCGTTATTTGGAGGTGGCCGTTATT
>JAQIXS010006836.1:0-10045 GCA_034700785.1 Rossiulus vilnensis | reverse complement strand
GAAAATAAATTTAGCAATTGTAATAAGTATTTGATGGAAAAATGTAATTTTTTTTGCATGATTAGCATGCTTTTGGCTCAGCCTAAAGTAACTTATTGATCATTTTTTTTTCAATTTAATGACCCGTTTAAAACACCACCAAAGTTCATCATTTCTTAGTCATTTTCATGTAAGATAAAGCTCGGTTGGCAATAACTTTCCCAAATGATGTCATTTTTAATGATTTGTCATTCAGTCTTTAATCTGTTTATCGAATAATGAAATGTCCTAGAATTTAGCGTCAGGTTACGTGGAAATGCAACGTTACTTAACATTTAGTATAGAAATATGTATAGTATATGTCTGTACTTTACGACATCTGTTTTTGGTATTTTTACCCTGGCCGAAATGACATAAACTGTCAATTAGTGTTTTTAATTTGGTATTTTTTTTAACGTCAAGTACGTTAGCCTTTGCGTGGGACGTTTGATTATCCCGAAGGTAATTGACATGTCGTTGTTAATTTCCCTATCATCCTTTATACTCATTCTTTGCTCCACGGACACAGGAGTAATTAAGACGCTTTTACAACCCAAACGGCACTGATGGTGAATGCATGATACTTGCATAAAATAGGATCATGTACAATAAACGAAATGGGCGATAAATGCAACAGGTGTCATTTTGGTCAAATTTCGTTTGAAAATTTAAGTTTTGTTGTTGTTGAAAAATTGTAAGAATTAAACATTTTATGATGCATATAATTGGAAATGTTTCCAACATGATACAATTTAAAATACTCTTTAAATTTAAAGAATTTAAAAATCTTGATTTTCTCTCCAGTCAACGAGCTGAATGGTCCATACATTCAATGATTCTGTCAATACAGTCAATCAATTTAAAATACTTTATGGCACAGGTAGCCATCTTTAGGTGGTTTTGTAGAAATTAAAAACAAAAATACCAAAAAGATATCGTAATTTGTAAATAACATTTACAGATATTGGTCTACTCTGTGAAAAACAATAGGGCATGTTGCCTTTTTAAATAATTTATTTATGATATGAAAATTCTTCATTTCTTCGTTGATTGTTTTATTTCATTAAGATTTCTTTGTTTGCAATTTAAATATTATTACAATATTTTACCATTTCATTCAGTCAACGATCTAACTTTCAACATGTTGGGGAAAAAATAGAAAACATAAATGAAGAAATGCACTACTAAATTTATTTTTACAATGGATTCCTTGTGTCGACTGTAATAATTTTTAAAAAATATCAAAAGACAATAGGTCCTATCGTTTTTCGTTCACAGAAGCTACCTTATGCCTGTAAATATTACGCATAACAATGTTTTTTTGTGCTTGTTTTCTTTTTTTAATCTTCCTCATTGTAGTTTTCTGCTTTATTTCCATCTTTCATTCCCAACACCCCCTCCCTCATAAACATAAACGCATTGTTGTTTTGTGCGTTTTATTTCGCACATTTTTTTTATATCCTCCCATCCTGTTGCAGTTATTCAAATTGGCCGCGGTGGGGGCGCCACGTGTCTGTCACTCGATATAACAATGGGCTTTTCAGCCAGATTTTATGTTTCCTTATGACCCTGGCTACAACCTCAGTCCCAGCAACGTAAAAATCATTCATTTGCACCCCTACCCTTACGACTATGGTTTCCGTTTGATTCATACTCCAACCCCCTTCGTTCATTCTTCAGTTGACCAGGTGTTGTCAAGAGGTCCAAGGGTCAAGAATGAAAGGGGAAAGTTTCGTTTTTGTTCGTTAGGACCAGTCTGGAGGGATGGGGGGTGGAGTGTCATCCTGAATTACAGACTCCACTTTTTACCGGAGTTGAGAAAAAGGGACGATTTGTCACAGAAGCAATGGCGTGAGGACTCACTTCCTGTTTTATGAGGAACTCGGTTCCGCTGAAGCCTTTGGGGGATTCAGTGATCATTCTCAGGTCTGGATAGATATGCGGGTGGCGCCACTGGTCGGTGTCATAATTTGTTTTCAGTTTTTATGCATACTACTTCTCTCACAATCTATAACTTGTCTCTGGTTGTCTACTTTTTCAATGACTTTGGAAAGACTAAACATTTTCAATGACTATGCTTAAAGTGCTTTAATTCGTTTTAAAGCCAGTTATCGATGCAATACCATTTTAGTTGTTTTTTATGCATGTACTGTACATGTAGTTGAAACCTGACAGCGTAAAATAAGTTTTCATTTTACGATTTTTCAAGTTCGTAAAATACATTCGGGATGACTGACCCTATTACTGATTTAATGAAATTTAAAGTATTTTATAAAAATTGCTTCTGTAACACGCATATACCCCAAAAATTACATTTAATTTCTAGTCTGAGACGTTTATCAAAACTTGTAAGCGTTACGCCTTGATTACCCCATTTTTAAAGAAAAAAATTTCTCAGGTTAGATAGTAGTTGATGGAAGATACATAGAGATGGCGCCACCAGTATTTCCGTTACAGAAATGGAATACTGATGGTTTGAACCCTCAGAGCAGCTGTATGTAAATCGCTTGGGCGCATACACACAACCCCTCAAATCTGCATATGAAAAACGGTGCACGTTCCGGGTGAAAGGTCTACTACTAAAAAAGCGCCCTCTTGCATCTCATTTTAAGAGATATCCACCTGGATGTGGTTCTTATTCCGGTCGTAAAAACTCCTGGATTTCAAATTTTGGATCGGCTGCTAGGGGGCGATTTATGACGCCGCCATGTGGCGTTCCTCTCCCGTTTTGTCCCAAAACGCTTCGAATGACAATAATTCAGTTTTATATCCCATTTGTTGTATTTGGCTAAGGGGGTTGCCCCGTGTTTTCCAACTCATTTGAACCCCCCTTCCCTTTTATCACGATAATGTGCCCTTAGTTTTCGGCAATTCTCCCTTCTCCCATCTCGCTCGAAATTCCCAAATTGTGTTTATTCAATGACAAATGCATATGCCCCCTGTCGTTAATGACCAGCTTTGGCTTTCCTTTTTGACCCTCTCCGAATTTGGCAGCCCCTTGCCCCGTTGCCCTGTCCCAATTTATATCACAATGGTCCGGAATCCAGATGCCACTTGTTAATTTGTGCATTTGGGTAAAATTGAAGTCAAAAGTGATTTGGAAAACAAACTGAAAGTTTAAAGTGATGTTATAATGTCCCTTATCATGCGTCGTCCTGTATCTACAAGTCAGTGACGAAAAATTTCCATCAAAATAATGTGTCATTATTACAAAAATGACGTCTTTATTGATGATGTAATTCGAATCGGTCAAGGTGGTCATTGAAAATTGTCCACAAAAACTGGAGAAGTCAGGGAAGTTGAAAATAGTATTTCCTCTCTGGAAGAGGATGACGTCCTTTCACAAAAAATGACCTAAAAAGACGTCATAGCCTAGTTTAGGACTTAGCGACCACTCGCTTTTTATTATGTTATTGTTAGTCGTTACACATTGCAAACGTAAGAAAAAAATAACGGTGACGTCATCTAGCCCCAGTTTTATCGCTTGGGGCCTGGGATCGTTTACTAGATCATAATCGCGAATTTTTCGGATTAATTAGTGCGGCGAGGGGCGCCATTGTTGACGACTGTACATGTATGTGTAGAGCTCCTTTTAAGCCAATGCTGTACAATGTGCATTTACCACGTAGACTAATAACATTAAAGCTCTTTTATGTCTTTATTGCCCCCATTTTTGTTCCCGGACGCTCTCGTTTTCACCCAAATGGTTTAATTGGCCATATTGGAGATTATACTAAGTAGCACGTTTCAGCCACAGATGGCGCTGAGTGGCTACACTGCAAACAAAATTGTGCCCTCAAACAATTCAAATTTTTTAAAAAATCGAAAAGTTTTCAGACCATTACAACGAACAATTTCGATAAATTCTCAACAAACTAAAAATTCTCACAATTCCAAATGCAATTTCGAAAAGTTCCAAGAAAACAAACAATTTCGATTAATTTTCAAAATTCCTAGAAGAACATTTACAAAATTTTTCTTGTGACAAATTCAAGACAGATTCTGAAAAATTCTCGAAATGTCCATAAAAAGTAATTGTTGTATTATTTAAATAGGCATTTGAAATGTGCCCGTCCAATTGCTTCCCAAAAAATGTGGCCTACCTGTGCCCACCTGTTCCCACATGGAAAAAATACCTGAAGAATGTTACAAATATATGCAAAAATATTAACAATGTATGTTACAATGAAAGATGTGTAATGTATTACAAATATTATGGTAAAAATATAAAAATAAATCGATAATATATTTTGAGAATATATTTTTTAAAGACTTTATTAAAATATTCCTTATTGTGAATGTGTTGAAAACAAGGTAAACTATGAACTGTATTGTCCAATATTCGCGTCATTGCGTTGTTTTGTTTCTTGAGTGTGTTCTTTAGAAATAGTTTTTTTCTCCCATTTTCAACATACATACAGTAATTAATTAAAATAGATCCTTTTTTCGGAAAAAATCCAATTATCCGAATGGGCTCCGGTCCCAATTGATTCGGATAATTGGAGTTCTACTGCACTTATAATTGATTAAACTGAGTTATTTTTTATATACTTACACAAAATATGATACAGAATTCTGAAATGTTTTTATTTTATTTCTGGTGTATATTACATATATTTTTCATTTATAAAATTCGGCCAATTTTGGTATACTTTCAATGCATGGACAACATATTCTAAAAATATATTCTCTGTATATTTTTTTCCCGTACGGTGGGTTACGTGTATTTAAAAAATTAAAACAGTTGAGTATCTATCCAGCTGGACTTTAATGGTCGATTACCCTATTGGGAACTCTGTGCAAGCTGCATGTCCATCCACTTCCGCAATTTTTACGTCATTGCAAATGAAAACAACAAACAGGGTTAATGATGATTTATTTCCCCCTGCTATAACCGCACGCATTTTTGCGATGAAGTCCAGGAATGTTCCTGTAATTTATCAACCTTTTTTTTATTGCGTAATTCACGTATCCCACCCTAAATAACTAGGAGCATTTTTATATTATTATTTGATGGGGGAGTAGTTTGCTTTCCAATTACATTCAGGCGTTATGACGTTGTTTTTTTCGAGAGGTCATTTTTTTAATATTTGCTAATGTTGATATTGGCGACTGGGCTCCACCCGAAATGTGGTCGCCATTAAAAAAAAATGCCGTAAGAGTTCTTGTGCCATGAATCACTTAGGCCTAACCTCCCCCTTTGTGCTAACCCATTAACTTTTATTTTATTTTTTCTGGTTATCGTGTTGGTCATTCATCTAAAAAAACGTTTGCCGAAAGTAATAATTGCTCTATCTGTCGTCCGCTCCGACTGAAACGATAATAAAAACGGAAACAAATTTGCGATGAAGAACAGGTTTTTGTGTCCACTCTTCGCAGTTTCAAATGGCCATTGATAGTTGCTAGGATGATCGCTTGAGGGCGCTGGGGACCCAGCCTCAAAACTGAATGTTTTTTTTTTTGCACCTGGTCAGGGCTTTTTTAAGATGAAAATCTTTGGGTTCGTCATTTTTTTTATATTTCCGGAAAATTACTTCATACTGACGAAAAATATCGAAACTCAAGCCTTGCCTTGTATCTCTCATTTTCACCGGAAACTATAAACCATGCTGTGGAATTCCCCTCTTAAAGTGCGTTTCCACGAAATGAAATGTAATATTTTGCACAAAAATCACCCGATATCTGATGCGAGGTTCGGGAATCTCAGTTAAACATTCTAGAAAAACCACGGGGCTGCAGTATTTTATTTTTTTAATTTCATTAAAAAAAATTAGAATCACCAAACCAAAATTTTAAAACGTGCTTATTATTGGACATGAGATTTTTTCGAAGCTGTTTTTCTGAATTGCCCAATGATTTAACCAAAATTTAACAAATCGTTAAGGTTAATTTAACGATTCTGCAAGGACATGACTATCTGGATTTGATCCCACGACCTTTTAAGGATATAATGACACACAGACACCTTGAAAACACGATGAACGACTAAGTCCCTGAGCGTTTAAATTACGCTTGGAACAAATGAAATGTTATTACACTACACTATCACGAATATAAGCAAATCCGATATTGTAGTGTACTGTAAAAACATTGGCCAATCTAGTAGTGAAGTGCAATATAGTGTAGTGTAGTGTAAGAATATAATAAGCCAAGTAAATTTCACTTTTTAAAATTTTCTAAAGTTGATAAATAATTTATAACAGTTTACAGTTAAGTATTTTTATTTTTATTCAATTTTACTAAAACAAATCCAAATAACCTTTCAGCGACCTCGTTGTAGAGCGTTTTCAATGTGTTTGTATGTAGGTAAGACCACGAAAAGGTCGCTGAAGTCCTTGAAGTGTTCTTAAATTAGCCTTATGGTCGTTTATTCGCGAAATGGAATGTACCTATTGTCCATGTCTGGTAGCAACCTGTCGTATATGGTCGTGATGGTGTAAATCGGCCTTCACATAGGCAAAGTCGTTCGTGATTTACGTTCCTTTAGCTTCAGGTTTTGGCGTTACACAACACTACACCGCACTTCACGACACCACCGGTGATAACAACGCCTACTGGCAACCCAGCCAGATTCCTGATTTTTTAATGAATGAAACGCTTCTCGGTGTAATGTACCCGCGTGGGTACACCCTTATAAAACCCCCAACTCATTGACGGGGAAAAGGTGTTGCTCTACATTTATTTTTTTATTATTATTTATGAATTGATGACGGGCGGCACAGTGCGCACTCGATATCTACCATTAGGAAAATAGAAGAAGTTTTTTTTTTATATTTTCTTTCGTACAAAACAAAGGTGTGGTCGGTGTAGGCAACAATGACGAATCGCCTTAGAGCAACGCAAATCTGGAGATGAATATCACTCCAATTGTGTGTCTGAAGTACGTGATGTGGATCTATTTGGGAAACGGAACAAGTTGAGAGGATAAAACGGAAATAGGAAAGGAAGGAACGCAAAAAAAAATGCCTGTCATGCTCTGGAAATGCGTTATTATTGTAGGTGGCATCTATTAAAAGCTCGTGAAACCGCTGATTTGCACGGATTATATGTTCGGATAAGATGAAAGACCTCAGTTTCAGACAATGAGATTGTTTATACAATAGGACGCTCATGGATGTCCAATTTTTGTCTCATATGTAACATACCTTAAAAGTACGCAAATATGTCGTGGTTTTAGGTCAATTTTTTTTGTGAATGGACGTCGTCCCGTTCCATAAAAAGACGTCACTCATTGGCCATTTGTTCTTTGTTCCTAAAGCAATGACTTGTTTAAAAGAACGTCACGAAAGGTCAATCATGGACGTCCAATATTTGTGTCATAGGCCTACGTAATGTAAATACATTGACGTAGTTTTAGGTCATCCTGTTACATAACAGGCGGTCACTCTGACTCACATCATTGATCATATTTGTCTCATGCGTGATATACTTGAAAATACCTAGGTCATTTATTTGTGAAAGTACGTCATTGTGTTCCATAAAAACTAAAAACGCATCACTCATTGGTCATTTGATTCCAATGCAATAACTTGTCTTAATTAATTTTTGTCTCATAGTGATGTGCCTACGTGTAAAATATCTAACATTACGCAAATGTGGCGTATTTTTAGGTCAGTTTTTTTGTAAATAGACGTCATCCTGTGCCACAAAGGGACAACTCTCGGGTGGCCTAGAAATGACGTCATATGCAGTAGGATTGTGATCGAGGTCTGTGATTGAGCAGCGAAATTCCAAGACCTCGGTCGAAAATAAATAACTGCGACCTTCTCGAAAACAAAATGGGTCAAAGTGAACTCCCCCTGCGTTTAGTACGGAATACGGAGACTCCATCCGGGGAGCTGGTTCAAGGGTCAATGGCGACCAGAGTCACGCCCACCCCCTAAGCACCTCCAAGAGTTCAAGAGGTCCAGGCATGTCGCGCGTGAGGTCTTGAAGCATTTTGAAAAAAAAAACTGCTTTGTAAAGTAAATAAATACATGCGGATGCATGTACAGTGTTACATCACAATTATTTTTTGTATGACAAGTAGACAAAAGTAATAGCTGTTTGTAAAAACTGTTTCACTTACATGTAAAAGTATTTAAAAAATGTATTTTGTTCAGCAAGTAGGTATCCAATTTCAAATTCGAAATAGCTCGTTTTGTGAACAATTTAAGCCACTTTCAAATGCACCTTTACTAACTAAAATTCCTCCAGAATTTCGTAGGAGAATAGCCTCTAAAATGCAATGTCATAAACTCACACCTGGGAAATTCACGAGGAATTTCAGTACAGTGAGGCGCATTTTAGAATGCGATAAATTGTTCACAATTGTTTTAAATACATGTAGGATATACATGTATATCTAAAACTCACATTTCCTTCGACTAGCTTCGAATTCGCACTTTCCATCCAGGCGCTCGCTAATTTCTCTTCGGATATTATTCAGCTGTTAAATTGGATGCGTTTTTCACGGTGCTGTTATACATGTATTTCCATTAAAACTAGCCGAATTAAAGTTAATCTTAACTTCGTTCGAGTGATTTCAGAGGAGACCTGACTAAAAAGCGCAAATCCGGCATTATAGTATTCCAGAATGTCACCACCACGCTCTAGCGTTCCACAGTTTAGAACCCAGCGTTCTAACCTTTATGGAATACTAGCACGCGCGTGAATGTCCACGTGCCGTGCTTCGCGTGCGCAGGATTAAAGCTAAATTGAATCTTCACTTTGGATGATTCAATCTCGATGATCATCGAAAGTGACACGGTGTGCAAATTGTGTGGATAAACGGAGACGAAGATGAAGCAGTAAATGCTCTTGGTAAAGCAAACGAATGACACGAGTCTATCTTGTGTAAAAATGAGCAGAAAAAAAAATACCACTGACGAACGAATTAGGATGATGGATGGGTGATGTGTGAAGAGGCAGCTCCACACCCCCCAATAACGAGACCATAGCTCATTTCGCGGATTGTTTGCCATCCTTGCGATTTCATCATCATTCATAATTTCTCTCCTTTCTTTTTTGTATGAAAAGAGGATATCCACAAAGGACGTCATGAGATGATGGGCTGTGTGTGAGGGGGGGAGATGGCATGACCCGTTTAATAAACGCCACCGATGGACAATTTATCACATTTTTTTAGCCATTGAATAACGATATGTTCATGTCGACCAAATCCCCAAACAACATCAATTTTAAGTCACGCGAAGTGGAATGACCTCAAATAGAAAACAACACACTGTACATCAGGTTGAAATATGACGTCATATGTCGGCATTTTAAAGGGAACCAGACAAAAATGTAGGAAAATCAATGTATTAGATTAACGCACACGCTGAAATTATCACTGCTTTGAATCTTTTGTGTTTAAAAAAAACATATTCCTTCAAATAATGCCAACCAGCATAACAAAATTAATAAATGTATTTTAATAATAATAATAATAATAGAAATAAGTGTTTTTTCTATCTCTTAAAACCAAGGAACTATTTCTTTAATGATTAAGACAATTCACTGTCATTTTGAAAGCGGTGAACTTTTCGATATATTTATTTTTGTGATAAATTTAAATGTTTATTGTTTCGCATTTTTTTAAAAAAATTATTAAACTTAACACTTTTGAAGTACATACGTATTAAAATAAATATTCGTATAAATTAAGAGAAAAAATTCGCATTTTAAGTTGAATGTTTACCAAACTTTACATTTCAATTTTTTTAAACTAAAGATTTCAATTAATATACACTTTGTGCATGTTACTTTTTTAAGTAAAACCAAAAGTCGAAATAATTTGAAAATATTTTGACTGCTTACAAGGGCTGTGGTTGGGAGCGTTTCGTTATTGTTATGGCTATGATCTAATAGACTGAAACCATTTTTCGATTCCTCCTCATCTTTCGAATCTTCATAAATCTGCCTGGGATGTAATTAATTATGCACGAAATCATAAAAAAAGAAGCACTATGAAAATGATCGTAAATCTTTCATGCGATCGCATTTCAAGGAGAAAATTGCGGGAGGGATTTTTAATGGATCCCATTTT
>JAQIXS010006835.1:0-10046 GCA_034700785.1 Rossiulus vilnensis | reverse complement strand
AATCACATTCAATAGAAAAGAATAAAAAAAAATTATTTGTCGCTACACGGGGTGTGAATTTCAGTTGGGGTCCACTGTTTGGCTGTGGTTCAGGTGCAACATAAACTGCCCTGGCAACTTATCGCTAACTCAAAAAATGCATTTTTTGGTTCAAAGCATACATTGACATTGCTATAAATTGAAAAATGCATATGTTCAGCAGGGGACTTCACCATAAAATTTCTCTACGTACAAGCATTGTACAAGTATCAGTTTTTGTGTGAAAAAACATGAACGGACAAGGAATAAAAACGCAATGCAAATATATTCTCAACCTTGCTACACTAACGTAAATAAACATGCATGCGTGGCATAAAATCAGGCAACTTGTTTCTCTTTCCCATCTTATTTTAAGTTAAACCATTATTTATTCCATCATTTCATGTGGTTTGAGTAACCAAATTGTTTAAAAATGACGCAACATTAAATAAGATCTCCTTTATGTGAAAGAAAATATACTTCGTGAAAAGATGCTACTGTCTTAAAGCCTATAACATTTTTAACAATCTTGAATGCTGCTACAATAACTTAAATATACAAGTAATGCATGAGTGGAATGAAATCTGATAACTTTTTTCTCTTCCGCATCTTATTTTGAGTTAGACTACTATTTATTGCATCATTTGCAGTTGTCTACAAGAGTTACAGGCTCTGTTTTAAAGTAAGAATTAAAAAAGATGTATTTATATGGAACAAAACGATGGCAAATAATGCACAATTTATGCATAATCTTTCATCATCTTTAAGTTTGAAATTTGCAGAATGTTTAATTTATCTGGTCATATTAATAAACAATATATTAATTTGAAGTTGCATATTTTTATGAGATGCTTATTCCCCCTCATGATGGCATTATCTAGTTTAATTAATTGTCGCTTAATGAATTTCCATTAAAGGGGGAACTATAAGAGGATGCATTAAACGTCTTAAAAGGTGGGATTTGTTTCTGTACGTATAGTTTCTTCACAGGTTAACATTATGATTAATTCGTTTATGTTGCTAAAAGGTTTATGATCATTTATCTGTCCATAAAATAAGTCGATTTTATTCAGCCGTACCCTCCTCCTGTTGTCATTTATGGTCCGAAATTGTCAACCCCTAACCTCGTCGCACTGTCGAGCCTTAAGTAGCACCGGTAGCACAAATGGTCATGAATATAGTGCTAGCTTTATGAATTAACAATGTCAATAACATTTAAAGTACCTCTTCAAAATCCGATAACCTATTTCTCTTTTTAATGGTATCAGAATAACCCACTGCAGTCATAATAGCTATTGATTATTCCAATTAACTTCTAACAGTAATGTATTTGGATGCCATGAATTATTAAGGACTGCCTAACAGTGTTAAACGATTTCAAATAAAAGTTCTCAATATTTACCATTTGTCCTTTTTTAGTCTTAGTACAGTATCATACTTCAATATCCAATAAACACATTCTGACTTCAGATACCACTTCTTGATAAACATAACTTGAAAATTTCAATTTTCAAGGGAGCTAATTAAGGAAGCACCATGTTAAGCCATGTATCAGTAGATCTGACAGTTTTATGTTTTAAGCAAATAAAATCTACATTAAACACCACTGTTATACCCAGCCTAAAATGAGACTTTAGAATGTAAAAAATAAGAGTTTTAAAATTACTGGTTTAGCAAAAACATACAACATTTAAAAAATTAACACTAAACATGAATCTGGCAAAGATATTAGTATGTATTTGCCTATCATTGACATGACACTTTTGCCTAAACAAACAGCACTTAAATAATTATTAATGTTTTACCTTTAAGAAGTTGCCCGATACTTATTGGATGGAGCACTTTGACCATGCAGTTGAATCAAATAGTTTTCAATGAAATTAAACCCAAATGATTCTCTTCATTGAAACGTTAAATAATAAACACAAAACAGCCTTTTTCAATTCTATCAAGGGCTTCAACTCAAAAAACAGCTAAACTAATTTTCCGATTAGTTGAGGTCAACGGTAAGGGGTGTTCGGAATGTCGACCCCCGGCTCATGTGGTGCGGGTTGTATCCGGGAAGCGACATTCCGAGGGCTGCCTATAAAGCGTAGGGTCAGATAGCCCTGTAGTCAGTCTGGCCGGCCGGCCGGGACTGGAGTGGAGCCCTCGACTTGAGTCGCGACGATTATTTTCGATTTCCTTTCTGTTTTGTTTCTCACCTCCTGTGCGGGCAATCGGCCCGCACGCTGTACTGCACGTTACCCGGGGACGGCTGGAGCTCGGCCGTCGCACATGGATTTATTGTAATGGCAGTTTCACATAACAGCATCGCAGCACTCATTTGGTTTTAGTTAAATGTAATTATTGATGGTAAATGTGAATCTCTATATATTGTCACGGTGCTACGTGTGGCCACCAAGAATGCGGGGCAGGCTTGGTATGCCTGGCGCCTGGCGGCGGCAGGTGGTTACGTGTAAGTGTGTATGCCGACACTTGGGCAGACCGGGTCGAGCCTTGCTCCTTGATTAAAGGGCCAACTGCTTCACGGGCCAGTCTTGTTTTTCCAGGAAAGTACGCTTTGCTAGTATTTGGCCGTTAGCCCTTTCCACAGTCCCGGTTCGCGCGATTCGCGCAATCTGCGAATAAACGTTTTCTTGTGTCAATACTCTGCGTTTGGACTGTGTTTTTTCTCTCACCTTCGCACCTCACCTCCCGCACAAAATGGTGGAGGTGTGGGGTACCGCCCTCCGCTTGAAGGACTGTGGAGGTCATACCAGTACTCCCGCGAGGATGACGACTTGCGATGCGCAGTGGTGGCCTTGACCACGTAGATGGCGGCAATAGCAGAGCGATTACCGGCCCAACATGTGGCACCCGCAGAAGCTTCTCCTGTGTTGGCCCTGCGAAGGGCCCTCCTGCCGCGATCGGAGGAACCAAAGGGATCAACATCTGGGCTGGTGGAACATAACTGGCGTGACTGCTTCCACTCCTTCGATGGGACAGAAGTGATGCTTTTTCTAGAGCTTTCTAGAGCCATAGCAGATATGTATATGCTTCCCAAAATGGTCGCCTACTTGCAGAAGAAATTCACTGGCAACTCTGCCTGTGGTACAGTAACCGCCTACAGGCCTTGAAGCGAGCGACATGAGACGAATTGTGCCTGTAACTCTGGAACTGTTTCTGCCAGCCTATGCATAACATCGAGGTGGCCCAGGAAGTTGCCTTGCTGCAACAAGGATAGGACGTTAGCGTTTGCCGCTACATGATCAGCATGGAGACGCTGTGCCGCCACCCGGGCTTGCCAGTGACGGAAGCACAGCTGTGCGGTTGTATCATCAAGAGCCTACCTCCGTTTGACCAAAGTGGCATTTTAAGGCGCTCTGAGCAAGAAATCAAGCACCTGTCGGCACGGCTGATCACCTTCGAAGGCCACTATACGGCGTTCAGGCAGAGGTTAGTGAAAAGAACCATGCCGCAAGCAGCGGTAGCACTGTCTTAGGGCCATCGTCGGCAATCCAAATCACTGACGTGGACAGTTGCAGGTGCCGCACTGCCGCTGGACCCCCTGTTCTGGTGCTGCCGGCAGAGGACGGCCGGCAGCCGCCCTGGCCATTCCAAGGTCGCTGGATTTCACGGAAAGAGACAGGGATGCTCCAGTCGATGCAACCAAAGAGGACATCGAATGGAATGGCGGCAACTCGGCCTCTTGGCTAGTTTAGTGGACTCGACCCCAGGGGCCTGAATCTGCGGACGTTCCGCCGGGACCTACCATAGGCATCGCCTTGACTGTACTAGATTAAAACGTTTCGCAGCTGTGCTGCTCGCACCGAAAGGCTGGTTTCGGGTTTGTAAGCTTGTGCTGTCATCTGTTCGTGCCCGGCTGAGCATGTGTTGCTCGCCCAGGTGCGCTTTTTGTGGACAAGTGCAAGTCCTTGAGACCCCCTTTATATAAGTTGTGAGCAGCTCGATAAATAGACCGTGAAAAAGATAGAAAAGTTGAGCAGATGTGGCCCGGTACTTGATTGTCTATATGGGTTGGTGGCTCTGATATCTTGTCTGTACTACCAGAGCGCCCTTGGGTGTTCGCTATGGTGGACACGGGTGCCTACATTATTGTAATGGCAACAGGGTTGCAGGTGCAGTTTGGGGTGTCACATTTACCTTGTCAGGCAGGCGCTCAGCCCTTGCTCTTGGTCTCCCAACAGCGAATGGACTACGTAGGCAACGTTGACCTGCGGTTTCGGATACTCAGCCGTCTGTGCCAATTTCTCTTCCATGTGGTACGCTAGCCCAGTTTAAGGGTTAGTAGCAGCACATGTTATTTCTATTTTGAGGATGTGCTGAGTGTGCATCACATGTTTGATCAGGCATTGTAGCAGTCTTTAGCCGCCACAATCGGCCATGATCATATGGACCGTACGGGGAAACTGATGCTAGTGCAGCCACCTCCAGGGCGTAATATGCGGCCCAAGCGGCCTATGGGCTTTATGAGCACGAGGAGGGGGCCAAAACTTACACTCCGGTGCCCCTCGGTAACCTCATGATGGAGGCAGTTGTATTCCCTAGGTGTAATTTTGGTAGGCCTAGCAAGCCAAGCCGACGGCATGGCGGAAGAGACCTCACTGGAAATGCTAGCCTGGCCCGGGGTGAATCCGGAACCTGCTTCGGTGATAAATTTGGTGCCCTCCTTAACCACAAGATAGTGCACCCAAATGCTCCAGTTATTGGCTGCTTACCATGAGGTATTTGCTTTGTCCTCCCGTGAACTGCAACTTCCGGATCTCCCTGTGCATACTATTGACACGGGGGACTCGCCCCGGTATACGTGCCCATGTGCTGGTCTTCCCGAAAAGGGTGCGAGGTTATCTGGGCCGAATTAAACAGTATGTTGACCCAGGGGGTAGAACAGCCTAAAAAAAGTCCTTATGCCTGTCCAGTGATCCTCGTGCATAAGCAGGATGGCAGATGTCGTTTCTGCGTGGACTACAGGAAGCTGAATGCGCAAACCAGGGTCGACAGTTACCCCCTGCCCCACATTGACGTTGTGCTAGAGTCCCTTCAAGGTTCCCTATGGTTTGCCTCGTTGGACATGATGTCAAGTTATTGGCAGTTGCCCATAGACCCACACGATATAAAAAAACGCATTCTCCTGCACCTAGGGACACTTCGAGTTTGTGCGCATGCAGTTTTAGCTGTGCAATGCCCCTGTGACTATGCAGCAGGGTCTCGATCAGATGCTAATGCACCTTAAGTGAAATGCTTGTCTCGTTTACCTGGACGACATCATCGTTTTTTCTTCTAATTACGGCAAGCTGCTTGACCGGCTAAGTCAGGTGTGATATTTAAGTTTCTTTGAGCATCAAGAGGTTCGGTATCTGAGGCATGTCGTTAGTGGGAGAGTGTAGCAGTGGACCCGGAAAAGATCCGTGCGGTACGGGACTTCCCCCAGCCGCAGGACCCAATCGACATGCGGAGCTTTCTGGGTTTAGCCGGTTACTATCAACGGTTTGTTTAGAATTTTGCTTGGATATCCCGACCAGCGGTCCTGGAACCTTGTTTGCGAATGGGCCTTCCAGCAGTTAATGCCAAAGGAAAATGACACTCTGCTGAGCACCGGCTGGCCTGCTGGAGCCAGTGACAGTAGTATTGCCCCTGAGCCTATGGGGGTTGGACTTTATAGGGCCTTTGTCCACGAATAATGTTTACATATATGCAGTGTTAGCTGTCGATTATGCCACCCGCTATTGCGTGGCTGCCCCCTGTAAGCATGCTAATTAAAGGCTATAGAGCATTTCCTAACCTTTCTTTTCGATCAATATAAGGTCCCAGCCCACCTAATTACAGACAGTGGCACCCCACAGACCAGCCGGTACACGAAGACCTTCATGAAGGAGTACAGGGTGCAGTATTGCTATTCCATCCCCTGCCACCAACTGGAAGATGGTCTGGCAGAGCGGACTATTAAGACGACACAAATGTCCCTACAAGTACTGATTAAGCCCTTACTGCAGGGGACCGACTGGCTGCTGTGGTTTACCCTCATTGTCGCATGCCAGGTGCCCCTTAAGTGGGTCTATGACCGAGCACAGCCTATCTAGGGCCCAGTGCCAGCAGAAGAAAGTGTATGATTGGCGCCAGCTGTTCCTTTATCTTCGTGCCTCAGGCTAACACTGCTGTCAATGCTAGTCGGTGTTCATTTTTTACGGTTTTGGCTCTTTCGCAAGATATCTAGTCTGCGTGGACCAGCCAGCTCTGGACCGACTGCACCTTCCTCGGAAAAGGAGGAGGACGACCGCCGCTGGCACCCAAGCCGCCGATGGCCACTATCCAAGAAATTCTTGTTGATTTGCTGGAGCCAGTTTTCGAAGAAGCAAAAAAAGACGAGCTGGCCAATGAGCTTGGGCCACCCTGGATACCTGGGTACCCTTATAACCTACCCTAGATACCCTAGATAACCTTATGCCACGTTTGCTGCCCCTTTGGCTGCCTCTCATACCAGAGGTCATGCTGATGGACCACTCTAGACCCCCTCCTGAAGTCGGGAGGGGGTGGTGGATGATCATGTCGCCTGCAGATAGGGGCCGTTACCTGGCCGAACATACCATTACCCAACCGGGCTCCATTGTCAGGCGGCCAGCCGTCAACCACCAAGCCCCGTTGCCGTCTTGCCAAAGGAACCTGTGACTCCCAGCGGCCAAACGAAGGTGGCCGTGGACCAGCCAGATGCAATCCTCTACCACCAACGAAAGAAACTGAAGGCCTTGGCTGCCGACGAGGATCCAGCGTACCCGCCCCAACCAAAAATGGCTAATTAGCAAGATTAAGAGCAGGGGTAGGGCCTGCATTCCTCGCTGCAGCCTTGTCCTGGAAAAATGGCATTAGGGCCACTGCGGCAGGACGAACGTTTCGACACCTGCTCCAATGGCATCGACAAGCGACCCATCAGCATGATCAACTAGCCGAATGGGAGCATTCATAACCTACCGATGCCGCCAGAGAAGTTTAGCAGCTACTTAATCTGCTGCAATTTGTGCCCCCCAGGACCTCATTGCACCAGCCGGTTGATGGATCCTGGAGCCACCGCAGTCATTGCAGCCTAAGTACTCTGCCTAATGAAAATCCACGGCTGTTTTTGTGCTTTGGGCCAGAGGCTTTTATGTTTTTGTTCTCGTTATTTTTTCCGGCATTGTTCGGCATCGGTACCCAGAAGAGTAGTCGTCCCATTAAGGGGTGTCACGGTACCACGTGTGGCCGCCAAGAATGCGGGGCAAGCTTGGTATGCAGCTCCTGGCGGCGACACGTTGTTACGTGAAAGGGTGTATGCCGATACTTGAGTGGACCGGGTTGAGCCTTGCCCCTGGATGGAAGGGCCGACTGCTCCCCAGGCCAGTCTTGTTTTCTTAGCTTTTCTCGCACATGGCATTGCCCTGGCCTTTTGTCTTCTTTTTCTGGGAGAATACCGCATTCACCGTAGGCTCTTTCCACGGTCGGGTTCGCTTGTTTGTTTTTGCGTTTTTCTGTTCTCGTAACCGCTATTTGCGCAATCGGCGAATAAGGTTTTTTTAAATTAATACTCTGCGTTTGGACTGCATTTTTTTCTTTCACCTTCGCACATCCCTCGTAACAATGTTAAGGACCGGATCTGTGACAGCTTTATATATATATATGTATACGAGCTAATATGAATGTCCACTATGCAAAAAATTGTACTTGTATGCTTCAAGTATTTACCCAAATAACACAAACTTGCAGCCTGACGATGGCAAACGGTTAGCATGCTAATGCTAACTACACTGGGCAATGGTTGGCAGTAATGTAAAAAATCCCATAGGATGACCGCCGGGCCTTCGTTGTCTAGTGGTTGGCATGCCAATGAAAACCCAATGCATGCCTAAATAGCTAATGGATTTGTTTACCTTCAAATTGACAGTCATGGTCGGATTCTCACAACTAAAAACAGTAAAAGGAATCTTTAAACAAATAACTTCTAACCTGTGTTCCCTTACCAATCGGTCTTCACTGCCCTTCAGTTCTTTAACTGTTCGAAATTAATAATACAATTATAATTTCACTAACGTGAAGAATTTGGGTTAAGAACATTAACCCTCCTACCACATGGCATTAATTTGTTGACCAAAGGGTAACTAATAGAATAGAACCCTCATGGCACTTGACACGTTTTGTGAAAAATATCGAAAAATGCACACTTTTTCATTAAATCTGTAAAATCGATCGATTTTATTTTAAAACTTCTCACCCTAACTTTACATCTGTTATTTTGTTGTTGTTGTTGTAATATTCATAGATGACATATCAACCTGTATAAATTTGGTTGAAATTTATGGGGATTACGTAAATTATGCAAAAATAAACATTCATTTGTATTAGAAATATGTAAAAAAAACCTTCTCACCCTTCTTAAGATCGTGTTTATTATTTGTAATTAAACGTCAATAGCGTATAACGCCATAACCTGTCGTCGTTTGAAGGAAATCAATTTAGTGGTATCTATATTTTCTTCGAAACTAGTCCTATCAGTCTTTTCCCTCTCCTAAAAAGTGGACTTTAGGCACTTATTACCTTATGGCCTGGCCCCCTTCACTCAACCGTTTCATTCAATTACTAATTCGAAACTGTTCCGTGTGGTTTTCAAAAAAAGAACTGAAATGTAAACAAGAACTACCAGTCTAACGAGATTCCACATTCAATAAAAGTCAACTTTTAAAATGTAGGTCATATTTAAAAATTAACCTAAATTCCACGCGGCCTGGTGAGTTATACATGAGCAATGCATTCGAGAGATATAGGCCTACAATTTGTAAACTATCATACATGTACATGCCAGGTGTACACACGTATATGCTTTTTGTTGTTGTTGCTGTTGTCTGCTCGACTTCAATGTCGCTGATAAAAACGAGTCTTTGCAATTGCAAAGTTTTTCCAAATAATCATTTGAAAATACTATACTTATTTGGAAGCAATTTGTAAACTATCCGACGCTAAATTATTATATTTTTTTTAAAAAAAACACATTTCAATCCGTATTGTACGTACAGGTCTATACTTATGTAAATTAACTGTTTAATAAATAACGCTGTAAGATGGAAAAAGTAATAAAAGACAAAATACAATAACACGATAAAAATAAAACTGACCCCACATAAAGAACTTTAACGCTGAACATTAAAAATCATTGCTAAGAGGAATGAAGGACATTTTAATGCGCCGCTGCCCTAATTGCCACGAAAGAAGAGGGTGTTTAACATATGCGCAATACTATGTGGCACTTACGACGTCGGATAAAAAGTACAATTGCTTCACTGAGTGCTAGTTTCTATACTTTGCTAAAAATTATTTAATACGAAATACTTCTTACCCCCGCCCCCTTTCTTGAAAAGTTATTTTTCAGCAACTTTCAATAGGATTTTCAAGAGTACACTCCGTAGTCAACATTAAGTGCAGGAAGTGCAACGCGAGTCTTTCCAACTATTTATTTTCTATGCTATAACCGTATATTTGGTGGATGCAATCTTGAATTGTGATTTCTAGTGCTGCAACCAGGTTTTAAAATAAGGGAGAGCGAGAATTTTACTAAAAAAAAAAAAAGCCATTTTTGAAAAAAAAAATGACCGTGCTACGTGCATTTTCCGAATCACACTATTACATGTATACCAGAGACAAAATTGAACAAATCCAACCTAATTCGAAAGAATTTGCACGCAGTATAGTTTAATTAGCGTCGGTTACGAAGTAAAGGCTAAAGAAGAAGAACACTACAAATAATCCATTCCGAATATAATGCACGAATTGAACGCGCAACAGAATTGTCCATTTTTACTCCGCTATTACTTTCGAGTAATTAGTTTTCTCTCTTTCAGATTGTTTGTCTTTTATAGTGGTTTTTATAATTAAGCAAGCGTTTTGCTCAGATGGTGTTTTTTTCCACCTCATGGAAACCCCCCAACAATGACAATGAGCGTACATTCGTCGCTTAGACCCCTACACCGGGGGAAAATATGGGAGGAGGAGGAGGAAAAATTATA